>JAEANM010029052.1:0-10252 GCA_017656035.1 Myanophis thanlyinensis | reverse complement strand
GTGTGTTTGTGTGTGTGTGTGTTTAGAACTCAGTCGAAGACGCCACATTTTCCGGGACTCGGAACAGCAGAGAGCTGACAGGAGTGGTGCCAATGCCAAAACTCTTCAGACGAAGCAGAGAACACGTGAATTCGGATGTCGATCTGATGCGGCGTTCACAAATGGACCGATCTGGAATGCTGCATCTTGGGCAAGGGGGAGATCATCCGGCTTGTTGGGGCTGGTATCCAGAAACCTAAGAGGTAATAACCGGAGGAAGGCAAGGAGAGAGACGGACCCCACTCGTAACTGCAACATTACTGAAGGAAAGGCGGCGCCCTTAGCAATGAGGCTCTTTTAACCTCATCCACTCCGTTTCCCTTTCGAGCCCCGTTGCAGAAACGAAGGCAAGTTCACCCTTCCGGCCAGTCCCACCGCCGTTCGATTCAAGGGGCGTGCCTGAGAATTCGAAGTCCTCTGTTTTACGCGAGGCGGGGCTTGCTACGTGATGACGTAACGCGCTGCGCGGTGAGGTCAGCGTAGTGCCGCCGTTGCTGGTCCCGCTGCCCGACGATCGGTCTGCTTTAGTCGTGTTTTTTTTTTTTTTTTTCTCTTGAGGTACTCGGCCCTCCAGGAGGAGTGTGGAGCCTTGTCTGTGTCCGGGGCTATACGGCATTTGCCCCGATAAGGAGATTGGTGGCAACACAGCCTGCTGCGGCTTATCGTTCGGTATCAGGTAAGAGCTGGGCCGGGCCGGGAGAGGCTGCGGAGGTTGGTATTCTCCTTGGGTAATTACGTTGCCTTGCCGGCGTAACCCGCATTGCGTAATGTGACCGTTGCGTCAGGCGGATTACGTATTTTGCGCCGGGGCCTATTGCGCAAAGGTCTTTTGAATCTGCGCCGTTTGGTGATGGGGGTTTTTCCTGGGGTTTTCCGAGAGCGAAAGGAGCATTTTCTCTGTCTGCCTTTATGCATATTCCGCACACATTGTACGCGGGGGCGATTGCGTGGTAGGCCATTTGGTATTTTGCAGGGTTACGCGGATTGCGGTAGGTGCTGAGGAGGGCTCGGAGAGGATGCGGAGTTTGCGTAAGAGCCTGGTCGTTTTCCCTCTGTAGGATACGTGATTGTCGTAAAGCCTGTCTGTGTCCTCCGCGCTTACCGCTAAGGAAGCCGGGCTCCCGTTTCCAGAGCGCTTCCCGCCTTCGCCGGCTCATCCCGGTGGCCCCGCGCCGGGGTAGACCTCCGTCCGTGCTCCGAAAGAGCGGAGACTCTCGGCGCCGGGGAGTCCGGTCTGGTGCGCGGCTGGCGCAGTGAGGGAGCCTGGGCGGGGCGGCTGCTGATGATACTTCCTGCCGCCGCCATTTTGTCATCGAGCAGGCGGGGGAAGCGGCGGCGGCGGTGGTGGTGGTGGTAGCGGCGGCGGCCCGGGCCTGGAGGGCAGCCGGCTGGTAGGCAGCGATAGTTGGTGGAGGGGGAACGGGAAGGCTTGGCTGGCTCTGGAGGAAGGAGCGCCTCAGGGGCCGCTCCGCCTTTCGCGCCGTGCCCGCCTGCTAAAAAAGGCGGCGGTTCCCGTAGGCCCGGCCTGGCGTTGCTCCTCTCCTAGCGCCGCCCCCACCTGGCATTTCAGAAGAGCTCGGCGTTGCCTGCCTGCCTGCCTGCCTGCCTGCCTTGGCTCGCAGAGGCTTTTTGGGCTGGCTGCTTCCTTGGCTCCCGGAGCACGGCGGTTCTCTCGTGTTTTGTAACCCGACCGGGAAGGCTGAAGAGGCGCGGGGAGCGGCGTCCTGACTGGCCAGGCCGCAGTTGGCGTCCGTGTCGAGGTCGGTAGCAGCTTGTGACCGGATGGTCCGCGCTGCCGGCCATTGACCCCTTAACGGCTCCTTTTAAAACTCGGCTGCCTACCTTGTGATTGATTCCCTTAAAGTTTCTCCTCCTTTCAGATGGCCTCCTTACACGTTACCTACCGTTCCCGCTTTCCCCGTCTTTTTCTCATGCGGTCAAATAAAACGCTGATCACGCTCTGCTAAGTTCTGCGTGATCTTAAATGTAAGCATTGGATTGCATGCAGTCCAAGCATTTGTTTAGAAAAACAAAAGAAAAGAAACTATTGTATCTTGTTATTTAATTTCTAGAGGATACCTTCCCTGGTAAGGTCTTTCCAAAGAAAACTTCGATGAATGCAATTCGTGGATCGATGAATAGGGTTCTTTAATATGCTGTCTCACCTTTTCAAAACGTGAAATATTCCCATTTTAATAAGTCAGAGATAACTCACTAATTCTTGTATAAATAGTTAACCTAGATAGTTAGCAATAATTTTATGTAACACATCACTGGATTCTGTAAACTGCATAATGCTTACTTTTGCTATGGCACAATCAGCTCCTCTTTTTTGTTTAATTGAGAGGTATGTTGCAGGTTTGGTGGCTAATAAAATTTATAATATCAAAGATTTTGTTCAGTATTATTAATCAGCCTCTTAACCTAAACTGACAGGTTGGTTTGGAGTAAACTTTTTTTTCTTGTAAGTAACAAAATAAAACTTGGAAATCCTAGTCAATTATCAAAGTGATTCAGTCATCATATGTATTTTTATATTACAATCACTCAAGCTTTCACTGGTTATAGATATACTTACATTTACCTAACCAGGTATCTCCGTGACAGCGTAGTTACTCACCTTGTATGAAAGTAATTAATTTACTTTTTTTTTTCATTTTGATTCTTAGTACATTATATATGTAAAAACATATTTTTAACTTACTTAGAAGTCTTAAAAATGGACAACTCAACTTATGTCATGCTATTTTAGGAAGTTTGTTTGATCCCAACAGCTGATATGTGATAGTTGTGAAATTTAATTAGATATGTTCTTGAAATAAATATTTCTGTAGAAGAAAGCACTTTGTATTTCTCCTTTTTCAATTCCATCATCCCAAGCAGAGGTAGTAGAGATTAAAGAATTTTACTTATATTAGCTTGCCATCATCAATACTATGTGATTCTGTACCTTGTAATGCTATATTGGAGAATAAATACTTGTAGATTACTTTAAAAAAGCTACTCTCGAAGGGAAATACACTATTTTGATGGAAAAATTCCATTATGAAATATTTAGATAATCCAATTGTGCATAATTGCAAAATATAAACTATTAAAATAGTCATCAGAAGCTTTTAGGATTGGTAGAGTTGTTACAATTTACCTTGTCATACATGAAATTTTTCGTTTTCATTGCATACGTGCCTGCATAATAGCTACTCCTCTAGGATTTCAGTAAATCGTTTTCTGGATACAAAAAGTCATAAAGTCTGTATTGGTCATGTAGGCAAACTTTTTAGGAGACAATTCTGTCTTTCATTTACTTTGAGTGTAGTTTAACATTTGTATTATATTTTTGAAAAGTATGTTAAATTCCTAATGACATTTACACACAGCAATATATGAGACTGCACTTCCACATATGAAATATATGAGTCATATCTGGTATCAGTAGAGCATTCTTTTCCTCAAATGAATAATCAGGTCCTAAGTGCGCTAAATGTTTATCATTATACAGTTGACTGCTTGGCATTAAGTAGTCAATATTCACAAATATATCTGATGTTTATATAAATTACATTCTGATGGAGATGGGCCCTCCATATGCAGTTCTTAAAATATATTACCATGTGGCAACAAATAGTCCTTGACTTACAATCACAAATTGAGACTACAATTTCTGTTGCTAAGGAAAGCTGTGGTTAAATGAGTTGTCTGATGCTACAACTTTTCCCATGGTTGTTAAATGAATTATTGCAGTTGCTAAGTGAATCCAGCTTTCCCCATCAACAGAAACAACCTTGGGAGATGCCAAACGATGTTCATATGACCATTGGGTCATGTGACAGTTGTAAATACATGTTGGTTGCTAAGCACCTAATTTTTGATTACATGACCATGGGAATGGTCTAATGGTAGTAAGCAAGGATCAGTAGTAAATCATTTTTTTCAGTGTCATTGTAACTGAACTGGTGTTAAATAAATGGTTATAAGTTGAGGACTACCTATAGTAAAAGTGATGTATGTAATTGATGTTAATAATGATTTCACTATTCATATTTAAAACCCTAGGACCAATACTTGGAAGTTGGCAGTATTTTAGTTGTTTGCATAGCGGAATAGGTGTAAATTCAGAGGAGAATCTAGAGCACTATTTCTCAACCTTGGCAACTTTAAGACCTATGGACTACAACTCCCAGAATTTTCCCAGCTAACACACTTTTTACAGAATTCTGGCAGTTGAAATCAACGCATCTTACAGTTGCCATGATTGAGGAACACTGGTCTGTAATATGTGTTTACAATGACAACAATTTTCTCTGGAAATTTCTGCTTGTCTTTTTGGAAACGTAGGAATCTGTTGCAGTTTTTTTTCTTAGTATAAGTCTATGTTAAAATGCTGATTTATTTCACATTTTAATTACTACATAAATAGAAGGATTTAGTAGTGCTTTTACGAATTTGATTTGCTGATTTGAGATCATAAATCATATAAGTGTTTTGAACCAATTGTTCCTAAGAGCAGCAGTGTTAGAACCTGTTATCTTCCAAACACCTTTGACTACAAGTCCTAAAGCAGTATGACAGGTGATCAGGGATTGTTACTGTTATTGTCCAACACATCTTACATTCATCAGTTTTCCCATCCTTATCATAGAATATGAAAACGATTCAGGACATGCTTTTATGGTGTGTCCCCCCCCCCCCTTCATTCTGACTGTTTTTGCTGTTTTCTGTGCTGATGAAGGGCATCATTTTGTCAGTCTGCAATATTACAGATGCTTAAATACATAGACTTTTTCCCATTCCTGTCTTATGAAAAAGATCTCAAAATGTCTTGAGTCTTCTAATACTATCGGAGTTTATCTTGAAATTCCCAGAGATACTTATTCCAATTCATGTCCATAAGTATATTCTTTAATAGACATCATCAAATTCTCTTGTTCAGGATGAAAAGTAGATAGCCGTGGCATTTGTGGCAATGTGGAAAGTTTGCAGTTCTAGAATTTTAAAAGTGAAAAGGTTTTTTTAGAAATGGTGTCTGAGGTATATTGAGTCACAAGTATTATGTGAGGTAGAATTTGGGAGTTCATACCTGTGATTAATGATCTGAAATGCCCTTATTAGTTAATCTGATCTTACATGAATATCAACTTGCAAATTGCATTCAAATCGGCCATCAATAATGTAAGTAGGAAAGATACTGTACTTTATTGTTAATTGTTTATTGTTAATAAAAATGCCATTTTACAGGTACATATGTTAATGTTATTGTAGTCTGCAAGCTTTTTTCAATTTTAATCTTTTGTTTCAAAATTCATTATTCTACACGTGTCTTCAAGTACCTGTAGTATTTTCCCAAGTTTTTTCAAGAAAATTCAAAGCTAGGAAGAGCTTCATTTATTATGTTTTCTTATTTATCATGGCTTAAGATCATCAAATAGAAGCAATATTGTTCCTATTGTTTCAATTACCACTATTCTAGTTTGGCTGTATTTGCCAGAGATTATAGGTATTGTATTGAAAATGTCTTAAGGGCATTTTTAAATTGTCATATAAATGTGTCTTATATAATGTATCCGTATTATTGCCTCAGAACAAATAATTGGAAAGACATCTGACTTTTTTCTAAGCAATTCTGTATTTGAGAGGCAAGTGGATTATTGTATGCTATAGCAGATGCCTCTAGTATCTGTTGATATCAGTCTCGACTTTATAGTTAATCGAAGAGAAAGCAGTTAGAGGTGTGGTTTTTAATTGTATTTAGTCTGTGGGAAATGTTTATTTTAGGCCTCAGTGTCCATGATTAATGCTTACATTGCGGGAGAAAACCAGGTAGTGGATACATTGATCCACGAGGAAAAGCTGCCATCTTCTGTAGAAGACCCTGCCACCCTTCAGTCCAACCAAACTAGCATTAATAACATGCAGTGTTTTTGAGTTTTGAGAACTCTTTGTCAAGCAAAATAATAGGTATTATAGGGTGTGAAACATTGATGTCATGTCAACAAATACTTGCCAAGAATTACATTGCTGCATTTTGGACCAATTGAAATTTCTCAGTAGTTCTCAAATGCAGCACCATCTAAAAGACATTGCACCATCTAAATGCTTCTGAGGATATGAGCTACGGTCATAAAAACGTTTTTCAGTTTTTTTTCTATACATACAGTCTACTGGTACAGTAAACCTATGCTAGAACAAAGGTGTTTAACTTAGGTTTCTTGATTATGTAATATAGGATCTATTTCCTATTGATAGAATGAGCAGGATTTTAAAAAAATGTATTTAATTGGGGTGTTTTCAGAAGGAAAATTAGTGTGGTAAACCGTACAGATTTAAACTTTTCTAGATAGCAGTTGATTCTTTATTACTCTTGTTCAGATAAATTCTCAATTCTTTTACCACTGATCTGTTAGAGGAAGGAAGTCAAGTTAGAATAAATAGGTTACTAGAGAATACAAAATAGGGTGCTTTTTTCAACATTTGGTTAAAAAATTTAGTTCTTATGATCCAGTCATCTAAAAGTACTTCCATGAAGTTTTGAAGATGAGTATTTAGAGACTATTTTAGTTAATCAAATGTGCTCATGGAAACTTCTCTGCTATTTTGACAACTAGTTACTTAAGTATTTTATACTTACATATATGCATCTGCCCTCACTAGATTTTAAGCCCTTGAATGATTGGTGTTAATATTCATAATGTCATTCAGTGTGGTAAAATTTGGCTTTTTCATTGAAAAATGTTGACTGAAACTGCTTTCTGTTTTCCTTAAGAAGTAGCTGATATGTAACAGATCAATACATTGTTCATTACTTAACCTTTAGTTATAGGCAGTACTATCACCGCAATTGAGTCACAATTTTGGTAATAAGTTATGATGGTTATATTGTGGAATATCATGTGACTGCCCAATTATGACCTTTTAAGCAAACACTGTAGTCATTAAACAAACTTGTTGTTTGCTACAATGTGTTTTTTCCTGGAAACTGACTTAAACACTGGTTTCTGGCAAAAACATAAGTTGTGGTCAGATAATTGCAAGATGTCAGAACTCTAAATCCAAATCAAAAGTAGCATTTTCAGTGTCCATTGTAAGTGAGTAGTCACTAAAAAGCTGGTCATAAGTCAAGGACACCTGTACATGGTTCCATATGCTTCCACTGTTTGCTTTCAGAACATAAATACCACCCCAGGTTAATTAATTATATTTGCCTAAAATTAACTGCCTACATTTAATTGGATTCCCATTGAATCTCCAATCTGAATTCCTTTCAATGGACTTTACTGTGAATATAGTTGGTATCTTGAGACTAGTTCAGGAGTGGGATAACAATTCTCAGTTTCTTAAATGTGTTCAAGATGCAAAGTTCTTTATAGAATTATTATTGCATCATATTTCATATTCACTTCACAATGTAAGGTGCACAAACAAAAACAAGATTTGTTTTAAACTGGGAAAAATATTTCATTTTAGATCAACCCTGATAACTGCAGTGCTGCTTCATTATAGAGTAGTGGTGGGTAGTGTTCCTGAGAAGGAACAAAGAATGCCAGGAGCATATGGCAAAAGTACATACTCTCATGAGGGTCATCTATGTAGGAAGATCATCACAGATTTCAGCTAAAACAAGCAGGCATATCTACTGGGCAGCAGCAATATGATAATAGAGTCAGATTATCACATTAATGACAATGACAAAAGCATCATTTACTATTGGTAGTCTTCGGTTTATGCTGATAATTGGGACAAATTTGTGTAGGTTACTGATCAGATCATAAAGTATAATGTCACATGACTCACTGCTTAGTGATGGCAGTTCGGGCACTTTCTCTTGTAGTCAGTAAGTGAGTTTCTGCGGTTAAGTGTAACATCACTTGCCATTTGCAGCCTCCTGCCAGCTTCCCCAATGACTGCTTGCTGGAAACCAGCAGGGAAGGTCATAAATGGCAATCAATTGCAAGCTGGTTGCCAATTGGCTGTGTTCTGTACATGTGACTGTGGGAACACTGCAATGGCTGGGACTTCAAAGATTGGTCATGAATGCCAACTTGTTTAGCACTATTGTAACTTCAGATGGTTGTTGAATTAGTTGTTAAGCAAGAACCACTTGTACAGAACAGAACACAATGTTAGATTACCCCTGTATTTTCCCAAGTAAACTGTGTAGATGGCCTTGATAGTAATTAATAATATAATGCTGGATGATGAATCCTCTCAAGTCAGGTGGCACTCAACATACTATTGAGGGAGAGCTGAGGAGCTTTTAAAGAGTCTACAGGTATCTTTGACTTACGACTAGTTGCTTTAGCAGCCATTCAGACTTACAACAGACCACCCAAAAGGAGGTTATGACTCTGTTCTGAAGTTATAATGGCCACACTATTATTTTGGGCACTTGGTACCTGGCCCACATTTCTGGGTTTTTTGTTTTTTTTTGGTAAAAAAAAAATTACCCAAAGCAAACAATGGGTTCGTTTAACAACTAGTGTCTTTGCTTAACCATGGTGTTCACTTAATGACCACCACAAAAATGTTGTAAACATAGGTCTGGTCATGACATGACTTGATTTATGACTGTGAACGACTTACAATTGTAATGGGCAGACTCTAATATGGTCATAAGTCAAAGACTACCCAGAATGGTATTTTTGATACAACTTGATTTAAAGCCTTGTGGATGTCTAAGTTGCTAATATTGTCATGCAAGTAAAGAAAATCCAAAGTTGCAAAGACAATCACTAGGAAACATGGAATATAAGACCCATAGACTTGGAAAAACTTCACATAGGGTTGAAATGAATCTAGCACACATTGGTATTTTAAGCATTAGCCAATTGAAATAGTCTGGAATCAGACACTTTCAGTGAGAAGATCATACATATTTACTATTTAAGACATGAAAAATAAAGAGCAGCATTGCTTTCGTAATCATGAAGGATATAGTAGAATCATTACCTAAATATAATACAGTCAATGACTGGGCAAATCAATTGTACTTCATAGTTGTTTCATATGACAATTACCCAAACTTATGCTTTAGCTATTGGTCAAGAAAATGTTGATGAATTTTATGGACAAGTTCAACACAAAATCAAGCTAACATACCAGCAAGATACTCTGCTTATGGCTGAAGATTGGAATGCCAAATTGGAAATAGTAAGAAAGAAAACCTAGTAAAATTGTATGACCTAGGAAACAAATGAAGCAGGAGAATTCTGTACCAATTTCTGCCAATCCAAAATTGTAACATAGTCTTCAAATGGTCAAAATGAAGCCAATAGATACATAGATTTCAGATGAATGTACAGAAATCAGATTGATGAAAGGAAGCAGAGAATTTTATATACCGTATAATGACAAACACATGGCCAAAGGCTGATTGTGGAAGAGATTACGAGCTGGTTATGATGTAGATCATTCCATCTTTTAGTATATATCTTAACTATGAGCAGTGAAGCAGGTTGGTAGATTTAGAAGCTGGTTGAGTTAAATAAATTTTATATAGTATCGCAATACTAAGCCTCCTTTGTTGTGATGGAAGCAAAAAGCTTTTTATCCTTCCATCATTTAATTCTTTCAATAATTTCCAGCAGAACTTTTGTAAGTCAGGACCATTGGGGACTTCACCTAATTGGAGATTATGCACGAAATAGTTCTCTGAGACATATTGACTAGATAGTCATGAGGTTAGAATCTTAGCAGATTAGTCATGGTTTAGCTGTTTCGTTTATAAAAGTGCACATGACCTTGACTGGTGAGATTCTTTTGTATAAACTTCAGTTGTAAGTTCAGATAATACAGACAATATGTTTGGTTGAGTTTGAGCAACCACATGTTTACTTACTTTTGAACCTCAGGACTTAAGAAGAGGAAATATGGGAATTGCATCCCTCCTGTCCATATTAGGTTTGGGCAGAACATCCTTTATGTCAGGGGTCTTCAAACTTGGCAATCAGCCAGCAAAGGGATTCTGGGAGTTGAAGTCCACAAGTCACATAATTGCCAAGTTTGAAGACCACTGCTTTATGCCAACACTCTCTACATGGGGCTCCCCTTGAAAAGCATCCGGAGGCTCCAGTTGGTCCAGAATGAGGCTGCGTGGGTAATTATGGGAACTCCTAGGAGCTCCCACGTTACATCTTTCCTGTGTGAGCTGCACTGGCTTCCTGTGGCCTTCCGGGTGCAGTTCAAGGTGTTGGTGTTTACCTTTAAAGCGCTCCATGGC
>JAEANM010029051.1:0-10252 GCA_017656035.1 Myanophis thanlyinensis | reverse complement strand
TGGCTGCGTAAGCATTTCACTGCATATTGTACCATGTATGATTGTGCATGTGACAAATAAAATTTGAATTTGAATGTCTTTTTAATATTAGAGTTGGTTTATCCTTTCTTCGTACTATCTAAGAACAGGAAGGATTAATAGCCATCAATTAGGAAATAGATAAGGAAGATAACAGAATTTATTCTTCGATTAGGGAAAAGTCAGTAACTATATTTGTTACTGATTGGAAAGCCTTTATAGATTGAAAAAAACCCTTGCAATTTATGGGTTTAAAGATTAGAATGATGGAATATGGAAAAAAGTAGCCAAAAATAACCTTAGGAAGAGAGATTAAAAATAAGTGCATTTATAAGTGTTGTAAAGAAGATGGAAGCCATTCATTTATGTCCCTCTCCCCTCTCTTTCTGTCTCTTCAGTCTTTTGTTCTCTATTTCTTTCTTGTTATCACTTTTTGCAGTACTTTTAATTTCCTTTCCCTCCTTCAAAAAAGTTTTGGTTTTATTCTTTAAAAACTTCCTTTAATAAAAACTAATTTAAAAAAGAACAGGAGGAATTATAAGTACCAGCAGACTGCAGCAGACAGAATGAGAAAGAAACTGGGAGATGTGTGGAGAAGAAAATAAAATTGTATTAGTGTTTTATATCTAAAATTGTTATATGATAAAAAGTTCCATGACACAACTTATTCTGGAGTCTGTTTAAGAACTCTTTAAAAAGAATGCAAAAAAGAACCACTATCCATGGTCCTTAGGAGTGTTACAGTATGTATTAAAATTCTATGGATAACAGCAGCAAAGCATAGACCTATTCAAGATGTTCAAGTTCAAGTTCAAGTTTCATTTGTCACATACTTGACACATATATGACATGCAGTGAAATGCTTATGCAACTGCAAAATCGAGGAAAACAAGGGGAATAGCATAGGAAGGATAGGGATAAGGATAGGGATAGGGAGCAGTTAGAGGGAAGTGAACACAAGTAGAGAGAAAAGGACAAGGAACAGAGACGAAACACAATGTCTGCTGTTATGACCAATGTCCATCTGGTGCCACTGTCCCAGGTCTCCATGGCAGGTCTCAGCCCTTCTCAGTCCTCAGTTGTTTTTCAAGGCCCTCTCAATCCTTGGCTGTTTTTCAAGGCTACTGCCTTTGCCTCAGTGTCTCTCACAACCTCTGCCTCAGCAATTCCTCAGGTCCTCCACTTCAGCATCTCAGTGGCTTCTCAAGGCCTCCCCCTCCCCCTCCTCCTCAAGGCTTCCTCCTCTGCTGTCCATCCTGCCCCGGTCTCCCAAACCTGTCATCCTGGCGCCATCTTCGCTAGCTTTGTGCTTTGTTCTCCTCCCTGGCCATGCCTCAGCCAGTTTAGATTGCTCAATGGTTGCTTAGTGGTTGCTTAGGTGTTGCTTAAGGGTTGTTTAAAAGGTAATTGAATTATGATTAAATTATAATTAAATTTGGTCAGAAAAAAATTTAAAAAAATAAAAAGAGGGACGGAGCAGTCATTTCAGCTACCTCACTGGTGCCATCTTGGGAAACAAGATGGTGTACAATAAGGACATATTGTGGTCACAACAAGATTTGGGATAAAGTTAATTCTTGATAGCTCTGGGCAAGAAAGAAGCACGAGAGAAAGCAGCTGCATGGATATGACTGAAGAATATCTGTGTCTTGTGGAAGGTGTATTCTACATCTGGCAAGCAATCTAACAAGGAGTCCACATTTACAACATAAACAGTTTGGCTAATTTTAAAATTATTTTTTTATTCAGAAAACTCTATTAGAACCAGCAAATACTTTTTCTTAATGTTTCTAAAATGCACAAATAACACCAAAACCATTAGTTCTCATTCAATGATACTTCCATCTGAAAACATCAGACCAAAGCACTGGACTTCAATTGGATATACTATCCCCATTAAGAGACTTAATTGAGTACAATATTTTAAAGAGGTTATCCAATCCTATTCAACTACAAATAAAATTCATTTGTTAAGTTTTATCTTATTCTAATTTAATTATAATTTATGTAAATTAGAATTAAGTTAATATATTCAGGGACTCTCAAAAGCAAACAAGCATTGCACATGGGTATTGTTTAGTTACCAAGGAAACCAGCCCAACATTTTCTGTCTTGTGCAAATGTCTGAACAATGGAATTTATCTCCCTTTCCAGAGTAATTTAGGCTACTAGCAAAACATGGCATTTACCTCAATAATATATCTGAAAAAGCTACTTATCATTTATTATTACCATGTCAACCAAAGTCTTTTATAAATAATTGTTTACTAGTTTGGGGATATTTATTTTAGCATACAATGAAAAATAAAAATATATATGATGTGGTTGCAAAGTAACACGTTGCAAAATTTAACAACTTTTACTTTTCCTTATTTTTTGCCTTGCTGTTATTCTTACCCAGAGTTTGTTTGTTTGTTAATTTATTTATTCATTTATTTACTTAGCATATGACATCTCATACATGGACTAGCAATATAAATTAACATTTCATGTAGATTAGTAGAACCCAATAAAATATAAATGTCAAAAAGATCTATGATCATATATCAATGTCTAAGCCATTGAATTGCAGAATTGTTTAAATTTAAAAAAAATCAGATACCGGACCAGTAGATGCCCTCAGCTTATAGCTGGTCACAATGTGATCCACAGTTTGAGAGTCACACTGTGGGGAGGATACTATGCCTCATTTATACAGAAAGTCACAATAGAGGCCATGAGAGATGTCATTCCTATTCAGGATTGTCCATTGCTGACATGGTAGTTCAAAGCCCAGCAGCTTTTTACTGGGGCCATTTGTATGTCTTTCTATAACTGGGCGCTCAGTGACCTATTTGGCTTTCCATTGGGAATGGCAGCCAGATTACTCTATAGACTTTCCAGGTTTTCAAATATCCAGAGTTTTCAAACATCTTATCAACTTCATAATTTTGATTCTACTTCACTGAAAACAGGGAGGGTTATGATTGGAACATCAGGGTGCAGATAGATTTTTTTAAAACAGATTTTCAATTAGTATAAATCAACAAGAGAATTTAATCAAGGATTCATTTCATGTAGTAAATCCCTGCTATTCACCAATTTAATTTTGCAGGAAACTTGTCAAAGGCTCAGCCAGATATTTATCAGAGTGATAGTTTGTTATCCTAAAATTCAAACATGTCGTCCACTGTATCTATGTAATATGAACTCAAGTTCAATAGGGCTAAGCTTAAGCCAGATAAAGAAACAATTTTCCATTCTGCATGATCAATTGAAGAATATCTGTGACAAGATGTGTTTTTTAAATTTATCACATAAATCGAGTCATGGAAGCAATTGATGGCATTTGTAGATTTTTTTTTTAAATATAAGAAAGACATAATGATTCTATATCTCTGATAGAATTCATTACAGTAGCTAAAATATGATATTTTATGAATATCTGATTGTTAAAAATGTTTATTCAGGATCCAGGAAGGGAAAAATGTTATTCGTGATGCTTTTTTAAGGGACTTCAAAAAAGATACTGGGATTAAGCTGGAATCTGTCTGGCAAGTTTGCTGGGTCCCTTGAAGACATCCTAGCTAGCAGTACAAATTTCAGAAGACTGATTGGATTTTCTTTTAGGGAAAATTGCTTGAGGCTTGTGATCCAGGCAGAGAAAAGAGAGGCTTAAGGGGTGCTTCAGCTCAGATCAGTGGTGCAATTCAGCCTCTACCGAACTGGTAGCGGCGATGAAGTTCGGTCCCGTCCACCCACTCCTGCCCTTTCCTGTCTTATATCCTCTTCTTTTTTTCTTTTTTACTCACCTGAATCAGCTGGAACAGCTGTTTAGCACACCTCCACATGCTTCCTAATCACCCTGGCTGCTTCTGGTGAGTAAAAATATGGTCATTAGAAGCTGCGCAGCAGTGCAGTTGTCGCACGCACTGAACCGGTAGCAAAATCAGTTGGATTCCACCACTGGCTCAGATTCTTTACATATAGTCCTCAACTTACAACTATTTGTTTAGGATCATTCCAAGTCACAACAGCACTGAAAAATGTGATTTACAACCAATCCTTGCATTTATGACTAATACTCACATTTATGACCATCACATACCTACCATCATGTGATCAAAATTCAAATATGTGGGAACTAGCAATGTGTTGGTTGCAGCATCCCAGGGCCATATGATCACCATTCACATTGACAAGGCAGTTTCTGAAGCAAAACCAATGAGGGAAGCCAAATTTGCTTAAGGATTCACTTAACAATTACAGTGATTCACATAACAGCTGTAGCAAAAAAAGGACATAAAGTCAGGTGTGACACACTGAATAACCATCTTGCTTAACAATGAAAATTTTGGTTTCAGTTGTGGTTGTAAGTTTAGAACTAGCTGGTATTTGCTGTGTCAATTTTCATTGATTGATTCATTCATTCTTTCAAGGAGGGAAGAAAAGTGTTATGTCTGCGCTTGTGTGGGCGAAGTTTTCCCTCTAGTCTGCCCGTGCTGTGCCGACTGCCGACAGCTGATTGGCTGTCGGCCTGGGAGTCCCTGATTGGCCAAGGACCAGTAGGGAGCCAATTGGTTGCAGGCGGAGCCGCGGGAAAGTATAAAATGAGCGGTCCTCCTGTAGCCAGCCACTTCTTTTATTCTCTGTAAAATAAGGGGCGCCCTCATGGCTATCTAGTCTGACCCATGTCTCAGAGTTTCTTTTATGCCGCGAGCAGGGGATTTTGAGGATTTAACACTGGCGATGAGGATGGAATTCTAAGGCAATCGATCCATGCACTCAAAGTCAACAACTCGCCAAAGAGATGCCGAGAAACCACAAGGAACCACAAGAATGGCCACCGCTCCTCAATCGCTCACATTCGCTCCATACAAACCCAAGATGGAAACATGGAGCACCTTCCTCAAAAGATTTGACTTCTTTCTCTTAGGGAGCAACATGGACGATATCCCAGACAAGAGGAAGCAAGCGATCTACCTTAACTACTGCGGCGACCAAGTCTTCGCGATGGCCATTGCACTCGCATCGCCACAAACACTAAATGAAATAGAGTGGTCAACCTTGCTGGCCAAACTCCAGGGCCACTACACCCCAAAGCCATCTGAATTGTCCAGACGAAGTGCTTTTTATGAGAGGTGCCAAGCAGAAGATGAAACCACAGCTGATTACCTTGGGGCCTTGAGGACACTTGCAATTCATTGTTAGTTCACAGAATTAGATAAAATGCTGTGGGATAGGTTGGTCTGTGGGCTTAGGGATGACAAGCTCAAGCGCAGACTAATGGCCTGAATGTCAATGACCCTAGCTGGTGTCTGGAATCTGCTCTAGTAGGAGAACTTGGTGGGCTGGGGCAGGGTCTTCTATTATTGTGTGAACTGGGCACTGGCTGAGGGCATCTGCGTTTGCAATCTGGTGCCTGGTTTGTGCATGAGTTTGTAGGTATATGCCGTCAGGAATTCGGTCCAGCAGGTGAGGCAGGGAGACAGGACTTGAGACGTTTGTTTATCTCCTGCTATGAGGCCCAGTAGTGGTTTATGATCGGTGATAAGAGTGAATTTCCGGTCATAAAGGTAATCATGAAAACACTTTATGCCAGCCACTGCAGCCATGTTAATCCTAGTACCAGAGGTCTTTCCATGCCTGGTGCCATGATATAACTCCAAACATGAGACCTGAATGTTGGAAATGTAAAATAAGGAAGGAACATATTACCTCATGTGGTGGCAATGCCAGAAAGCTACTAGTTATTGGAAACAGATAAAGAAATGGATTTACGAAATTACAGGTATAACAATTTAATTGAAACCAGAAATATTCTTATTAGGAATGATAGACCCCAAAATCCAAAAACACCTCCAATACATCATTATACATATTATAACAGCTGCAAAAATAGCTTATACACAAAATTGGAAACAAGAGGATATACCATCAATGGAGACAGTCATAGGCAAAACTTTTGACTGTGCAGAAATGGACAGATTAACACTGAAAATGAAAGGGAAGGAAGAGAAGGAATATTACGCAGTCTGGAATAATTTGTATAGATGGATAGACCAAAAAAATAAAATGTATAACAATGGTTTGTAAATAGTTATATGGTATATATGTCACTGTATGGTTAATATGTCACAGTATGGTTAAAATGTTTGTCTTTATGTAAATAGCAATAAAAATTAATAAAAAAAACACCTCTGTGTGTGCTCCTATCTGGATTTCTATCAGCTCAGTGACAAATGTTGCTGGGATACCTTCCCACTATGAAGCATCTAGCTGACAAAATGCCTCCAGAACCTTGAGCAGTCTAAGGCTCATCCCTAGCTTTTCAACTAGGGTAGAGTTGACCAGGTATGTGGTGCACCCTAAGTCCAAAAGAGCCAGTAAGTTGGCTTTTCATCCTGATGATTGGATTACTAGTTCAATGGACTGTCATTGGAGTGACTGGACCACTTACCAAGGAGTCATCATTGGAGTGGGTATCGCTCTCCCTAAGGACCTCTGTTGGGCTTATTGGAGTTCTCTCACCATCCTTGGAGGATGGGGGGAACTCTGTGACCTCCACTCCTTTCAGTGCTATCTCATGAGTTTGCTGTGACAGCTTGGCAGGCTTCTTGGTGGGACCATGAGTCATCTTTTGGGTAGGATAGTTGGACTTGTATTCAGTGGCATGATGCCACTTCCTGCACTTGAAGCAGGAAGCATCACTGAAGGCTCTGGATACTCAGCTGTGCTTTTGGCACTTCCTTCTTCACTGGGAAGGATTTTTGCTATCCATGCCGTGCACAATACTTGTTTTGGGGTAGGTCAATTTTCACCTCCTCCACCAGAATGTAGCGGCCATGGATGGTGGTGGTGGGAACTCCTGGAGATTCATCACTCAGCCCATCTTTGAAGCAGCTGATCAGGATGTCTTGTGATCAGTCAGTGAGCTTGCAAGCCAAATTGCAAACTCCTGGGTACACTTGATTACTCTTCTCTGTCCCTGGCAATCTCTAGCTTTGAGAGGGTCCTTGAATCACTTGCAGAGCATTGTCATTCACTCTTTGAGGTTTCTAGCTCTTGAGTGTTATCATTGTGAAGGATGACACATCTCACTTTGCCAGCCTTCCACATTATCTCTGGATCATACTTCTGCATATAGTTCTAAACCTGGGCTAAGAAGAACCCCAGTTGCTGGAGATCCCCATTGAATTTCACATCCAGTGATGGGGGTCTTACAACTCCTCCTTCCCATTGGTGCTAACCCTGGGGGGGGGGGAGTTGAGCTGCCACTCCAGATGATGGGGCACAGAGATTGTTGCTGCAGTAGAACCAGACCCAGTACTGCCAGTGATGGCAGATCTGGTCATCCTATTGGTTTCTGTGGCTGGAGGTAGCTGGCCATTGGAAGAGAATTTTGTGTACCTTAAGTTTTTCAAATTCTCTGCATGAACTTTATGGCTTGCTCCATCATCCAGTTGGCCTAGCCATGCGCTTAGCTCATGTCTTCCACTTCCTCCAGCTCCAACTCATTGTTCCTGTCAGCAACTTTCATGGCTGAAGGTCACCCCCATGGGTCTCTCTTCCCAACCTTCCTTCCTTCCAACACCTAAGTAGCACCTAGGTCTCAGTGGGTCATTGCAGCTTTCCACCTCTCCCATCCACTTGGAGAGATTCAGAGAAGAGATCCAGAGGAGGCCTGGATGAAGCCACCCACCAGCATTTGATCTCCTCCTGATCGCTTCCTTGAGCTGACATCACATGTACAGTCCCCATGGTAGAGGTGACATCCTCTCCAGGTTGACCACAATTGCAGATTCCACCTAATGTCAGATCTTCCCCAATCTTATCCTCAGGTAAGAAAAACTCTCAACTCCATTTGATTGAAGTGAAAGGTACTTTTACTAAGAGATACTGGTTGCAGTAAAATCAGGCAGAATCTGAGTTTTCCATGCATCAATACAAAACTATTTCCTTCATTTCCATCCCTTCCCCCATGACCAATCCAAACCAAATGCCATGAGATGTTTGGGAACACTGAGGTGTTTGGACTGGTAAATTTCCACATTCAGGGCAAACAGCATTGAACCATGAGCTAGTTCCATTTTGATCTGCTTTTCCTCAGATGTGATTCCCCTCCTGAATTCCCCAGAAAATGCATTCAGGTTTATTGTCCATTTGTTTCCCCATCCCTCCCCCTTTAATCCTTAGAGAGTTGGATGCCAACAAGATGCCAAATCAAAGATGGTGGATCTGGCACTATGTTTAGCCTGCAGGAAAAAAAACTATAAGGAGAGAAAGACAATAGGTTTCAGATATCTAAAAACATTTAGGAAAGGGAGTATTCTGGAGGTCATGGCCATAATCAGTGGGTTAAAGATAAGATTTGATTATATATTAAGAAGAATACCCAGTGAAATAACAATCTACCAAAGCAATATCGACTCATGAAATATGTTCCCCTTCATAGCAATTTCCAAAGAGAGGGTCCATTACCCCTATCTAAAATGCTTTAGTATATCCTGCACGGAAGAAGAGGTTGATGAAGATAACCACAGTGGGGGTTTCCAATTCCATGATTCTATTTAGTTAATGGAGTGAATGCAGAATTATGGTTACTTATTGGCATAGTCAGCCCGTGAAAAATTCCCATTTGCTTAATAACTGGTATGTTAATACATCAGGTAGAAAGTATGCTAACAGAATAACACAATTGAAAGAGACCTTGAAGGTCTTCTAGTCCAACCTCCTGCTCAGGCAGGAAACCCTATACTATTTCAGACAAATGGTTCTCCAATCTCTTCTTAAAAAATTCCAGTGTTAGAGCACCCACAACTTCTGAAGGCAAGCTGCTCCCCAGTTAGTTGTTCTCACTGTCAGGAAAATTCTCCTTAGTTCTAGGTTGCTTTTTTCCTTTATTAGTTTCCACCCATTGCTTCTTATGCACCTTCAGGTGCTTTGGAGAATAGATTGATTCCCTCTTCTTTGTGGCAGCCCCTTAGATATTGGAACACTGAAGTCATGTCACCCATAGTCCTTCTTTTCATTAAATGAAACATATTTAATTCTAGCAACTATTCTTTATATGTTTTAGATACCAGTCCCCTAATCATCTTTATTGTTCTTCTCTGCACTCTTTCTATAGTCTCAATATCTTTTTTACATAGCCCAATAGTCTAAAGCATATATTCGTGTAGAGAGAAGTTTCCTGAAGATGGGGTCCAGCACGAGCCCAAAGCTTAGAAGACTAAACCTCTGGTCCCAGTGACTGACCCAGATTGGATCTATCAAGGGTCTTTTGCATCTTTGCCAATATTCTGCAATGTTAACAATCCTCTTGATGCTATCTACAAATTTGACAACCACCCCTTCTATGTCCTGAACAAAGGGCTTTTTAAAGATATTAAAGAGCATTGGGTCTAGGACAAAACCATACTTTTCTCCAAAAGTTTGCAAGTCACCCTCCAATGGGAACATCTGAAACTGATTGTGCAATCTAGCAAAAAGACAGTCAAGACAAAAACTATATATTCCTTCTAAAATCAAAATCAGTGTTATCTTCAAATTGCACAATTTAACCATTTATTCTACAAATAAGGTATTTTATAAGTTCAAACCTCTCTTAAGGATTTGAAATGCCAGTCTCTAGTAACATTTTCAGCCTTAAATTTACTTCAAATTTATATTTTGTTCTTCAAATTTATATTTTGCTTAAATCTTTAAATTTTGCTTAACTTTACTGGCTTCTCCTCCTATAAATTACCAGCTTATGTTGACTCACTTGAAATAAGAACTCTAAATTTAGTGGAACAAATCATTCTATGTGTCCTATATACCCGTGATTTTCATTCTTTTTTATTTTTGATATATTATATTTCGATATATATTTGTCTTCTGAGATGCATGAGTAGGTAAATTTTTTTGATTGTATTTAGATGGGTCTATCATGCTGATTAGAGGCCTTAAGCAGATTTGTTACGAATTTGTTAGGTCTGATTTTTGGGACATGTTGGGAAATTGTGGGTTAAAATAATATCTTTTCTCACAGAGTTATAAATTTTAACTCTTATTTTGATCAAAACTAGTGAATTTAATGTTTTTATGCCAAATTTCTACTGCGTGACTTGGGGGTTTTCTGTATTTTACATCAATAACTTCTTCTCAGAGAAAGAAAGGCTAGATAGAATAGGGATACACAAAGGGAAGATATACTTAAATTGGTGGAAAAAGAGGGAAACAAAGAAGAAAGAAAAGGGACTGAAGAAAGGTA
>JAEANM010029050.1:0-10252 GCA_017656035.1 Myanophis thanlyinensis | reverse complement strand
AGAGAGAGAGAGAGAGAGAAATGAATACGACTATCCACCCTAAACCAAGACCTCTGTAGGGCTCCTACTTTTCTAACTGCAATGGGAAGGCTATCAATGATGCTTTGGCGTATCCAACCCCCCCCACCCCCAATCAGATTCACACTTCTTCCTTTGCCCTGGAGGCGTCCATCAGCTAAGTGAAAGAAACAGAGCCTTTCCTAGGCAAACGGACAGCAAACAACCTGAACCGAACAGCTGAAAAGAGCAAACTCATCCAAGTCGGAGGTTCTTTGTTTGTGGAGTGTATCTGAGCTGTTCTGAGAAGCCCAATTATATTAAAACCCCATCATTAACCGCCCTCTGAGAAAGTATCCCAAAAGCAAATGGGGGGCCATCCTTGGGGTGACCGCTGGCCTCCAAGGCTTCAGGCAGGGAAAGAAAGGGGTTTGCAGGAATGAGTTTCCATTCAGCGCCACTCTCCGCTGCTGTTGCTGCTTTCAGATGCCTACGAAAGAGTCCTGCGCCACATGGCCAAAGAGGGGGATGCGACGGTGGTGGCGGTTGGGTGAGTTTTCCTTTTCTGCCTCTCTAATCCGCAGCACAGGGGGGTAGGGGTGCAGGGAGGGGTTTCTGAAATTATGGTCCAGGCTGACAGTCTTGTCCAGTTAAGCGAAGGAGAGAGACCGGCCCATCCGACTGCTCTCCGCAACACACAACACGCTCACGCTGGGTCAAGGCTGACCGGGATAAAAGGGGTCCCTTGGTCCGGCTGCTTCCCCCCTGGGGATTTCATGGAAAGTGGGAAGGGGGGGGAGAGGGAGTTCAGGAAAGCCAGGAAGTGGCTGTATGAGGAAAGGCGGGGCTTCACAACCGAGGAAGGAGAAGTGTGGTTCTCTGTCACATAGTTTTAAAGCAAACTGTTACAAAAGAAAGCAAGGACTGAATTCATAAATGCACCAAGAATCCATAATAAGTCGTTTTCTGCTCCTTTTAGGTACGGACTCGGGCCAGAGAATCCTTATCCAAACCAGTACACTGAATGTCTGAAGGCTGCAGTCTACCTCATGAAACACGCAGAAGATTGCGGCGTAGACAGTTCCCGTATTATCATTTCTGGAGACAGTTGTGGGGCTAATCTGGCCACACGCATTTGCCAGTTATTGGTGGACCGCAGGGATCTTCCCAAGGTCCACGCCCAAGCATTGATCTACCCTGGACTTCAGGCCATGGATTTCTCTTTGCCGTCCTATCAGCAGAACTGCAGAAGTCCCCTCTTGTGGAATAAACTGGTCGCCTACTTTTGCTGCCGCTACCTTAACAAGTCCACTTCCTTTATAAATGGCATTCTGGAGGGTAGTTATGTCCCCAAGGCCACCTGGCTGAAGTATCAGAAGTGGGTGAATGCCAGCAACGTCCCCGAACAGTTCAAAGTCAGGGGCTACACAGCACCAGACCACTCTTTGTCCAATTTTAACCCTCAGCTGCACAAAGAAATGAAAGTGATGCTCTCAGAGACCTTTTCTCCTTTGCTGGCCGAAGATGCAGTCGTCCGCAGTCTCCCTCAGACCTTCCTTTTGACCTGCGAGTTTGATATCCTTCGAGACGACGGGCTGCTGTACATGAAGCGGCTGATGGACAATGGTGTGCCAGTCACCTGGAGCCATGTTGAGAATGGCATGCATGCAATAATGCCCTTTTTTGGCTATGGTATCCTGTCCTTTCCTTCAGCAAAAAGGGTTGTCCAGGATGTCACTGATTTTATCAGATGCTTGTGAGGCCAAAATGAAGCCAAGAGAGGGGCATCACCTTTTCATCTTATTCCTGAAATGCAGAGGATTCGGTGGCTCGGACCTGTGTTCCCCCCCCCCCCCTTAGGGAAAACTAAGGGTTTACTGGAGCCTGTGCCCTTCTCCACACCAGTAAACATAAGACAAAATGAATCTCGGGAAAGCCTTGAGATATGTTCAATTACGATGCCTTTTGCTCCAAGTAGCTCTAGTGGGAGTAGATGCCGAGGCTGGAAGAAACCCTGGGGCAGCTTGGGCCAAGCTTGTTCTGATCCAAATTCCTAGACCCTCAAATACTTGTCTGTCTGGAATGCCTTCTCTGGTTTAATAAAAGTCTTGCCTTATTTTGTAGCAGCATCAAAAATTCCCCTCCAGCCCTCTTCTCTTCTTGTTCTTCTCCTTCAAGGTGGCTGGAAAATCCCTAGACGGAGCAAAGCAAACATCAAAGTGCATTATCGGTGTTTTATCAGTGTTTTTCTGCTCTGTTTGTTCCCTCGCCATGGAACTATTAAGCCGGGGAACCTGAGAAAGGACAAAAGTCCCCTGAGACTCCAAGGAGAGTTTCTCTTCCTCCTTTCCTACTCTGGTGAATTTATTTATTATTTATTTATTTCAAAAAAATTTATACCACCCCCCTCCCAAGGGACTCGGGGCGGTGTACAGCCACTTAAAAGCAGAACAGATAGAAACGTTAAAATATAATTAAAAAGATTAAATTGGTGGCCCAAATTATAAAAGTTAAAATTTTTAAAAATTTAAAATTTAGATAATTGAATAATTTTTTTTTAAAAAACCCGTTAAGTATTAGGCCAGACCACCTTGATGAAATAAATGGTTTTTTTTGGACCGGGCCCAGTTGCACATATTCGTGACACTCCCTAATGCCAGAGGCGCCCACGTATTTCATGCCAGATCCCAATGGCCACGTGTGCAGATAGAGCTCCAAGGAAAATGAGGCCTTGGCCAAGATAATTGGCTAAAAGCATAGCCTTCATTTCCAGACCCCGATAAATGAGGGGAGGATTTTTGGCAGCCCTACCTCGCTGTCTGCACTCCTGAGGTCTCGTGCTGAGCCTCTTGTTGGACACTTCCGGAGCCAGAAGAGGCTCAGCACATCTTTCTTAGGGAAAACCTTTCTAGAAAAGGGAGAGATTGTCTCCTGGCACAGTGTCACCTGGCATTATCACCCCTGTAATATGCCAGGTGCCTATCAGGACCTGAGGAGAAATGTCTGTCCCAGATTCACTGCCAGCCAGTTGCCTCGTGATGAAACTGTGAAGGCTGAGACTCTTGTCCTCTGCTAAGCCTGGACAGGCCGTGGGCAGAAGGGCTGAATTTACTACTGATTTGCAATCTCGTTCCCACTTTATATTCACGCAGGGCGGGAGCTTTCATCCCCCGCTCCCTCCTGCCCAAGACTTTGCCAGCTCCCAATTCTGAGGTCCACGTTGGTTCAGAACCACAAAGCAAAGAGGCAGCAACCAGGGCAGTGTGGTTGAGCAAACCATGGCCTGGTGCTCGGGTGATGCTGGAAGCTCCTTTCATGCCAAGCACCAACTACAGAAGGATGGACATGTCTGCGCTGGGCCCTCCTTCTCTGGGGCAGAGTTGGAGGTCTGATACCAGGTCCACAATGGCTGGCATTCTTAAGGGTGTTCCCCCCCCCCCTTGATGCCCCCCTCATGGAGGGCCTCTCCTCCCCCAAGGACATCCAGTGGAACAATCCTATGGAGAGGGGGGGGGGGAACGGCTGCTTGTCCAGTTAATGACATCCCCCCCCCCCCAGCCCAGAATGAGGAGCTCCTTTTGAGGCTGCCTCCAAGCAACAGCCAGAATTCCTGCTGGGGGCTGGTGGTGGAAGGTTAGATTCAGGGCTCTCCTGGTCCTGGCCGGCGGGGCTGCATAGCCTGGGCTCCAAGGCTTCCCTCCCTAAGAACAACAAGCCGCGCCTGAATCCGGCAAAGGGCAGAGCAGGATGGGAGGTGTGGTCCGAGATCGCCCCGCCTCTCCCCGCCCGCAAAGTCCGAGGCCCGGAGCTGCGGCGACTCTCCCTAGCTCCGCGGCCGGCGCCCCGATGGGCTTCCCGCAGGTGCTGCTGGTGCTGGCGGGCGCGGCGGGGCTGGCCGCTCTGATTCTGCTGGTGCTGGGCAGCATCTACTTCGAGGCCACCAACTCCGAGCTGCCGGCCGGGCTGGAGCAGCCGGCCAGGCTCCGCTTCATCCACGCCTGCCGCATCGGGACCGCAGTCCTGGTGAGCAGGCGGCACGGGGCGGGCTTTCCCGAGGGAGGCAGGCAGGCAGGCGCCCGGCCGCAGCCCGTGCCCCACGGGAGGAAAGACTTCTGGGGCGGGGGAGGGGGCGTCGAGAGGACCCCGACTGCGCCCATCTCGGGCTGAGGGAGCCGGTTTGGAGTGCCTTCTGCGGGAGCCCGGCACCGGCGCTCCAAAGAAACCGGCCGCTCTCGGGACAACCGCGCGCTCTGCGCGTCTCCAAGGGCAGCCCGGGTCGAGCGGCACCGCCTACCCTGCAGACCTCCCTCGCTAGTCTCTGGGTTTCGGAGCACGAGGAAGGTGTCCGCTCCCTGGCACCGAAGGAAGCGGCGAGGCAGCCCCCGCGCTTTAAGGGCCCAGCCCAGACCGCCGGAGGGGGGAGGGGTCCGAGCGCCTTCCGAGTCGGGCCCCGAGCGGCCAACCGCTGAAGCACCTGCTTTGCTCCCCTGAAAGGGACGGATCTTGGAGAACCTGCACCTCTGCAGCCAAATCCAGTTCGTCCGGTTTGTGCGCAACGCCTGGACCAGAAGGAGAGACCGCGCCCTCTGCATCCAGGACACCGCCTTCGAGGGTATCCCTGTCCGGCTATACCGGCCCAAAGCGCCCGCCGCCACTGGCCCGAGGAAGGGCATCGTGTACTTCCACGGAGGGGGCTGGCTCTTCGGCAGCCTGGGTGAGTCCCGTCGCCGGAGGTCACCTCCCTCCAAAGGAAGAGGAAAGCGGGGCTTTCTAAGGCGAAGATTGTCCCCGCGGAGAAACCGGAGCTCCTGGGAGAAGAAAGAGATGGGGGGGGGGGAGGAGCTCTTTTCAGGAGGGAGTGGAGTGCGGAAGACACTTTGTCCCTACGGCCGCCTTCCAGCTCACTTCCCGGAAAATGCCTTTGGGGTGGGGGGGCACAGTAGAGCCAGGAGAGGGGCAGAGAAAGGGAGGCTCTAAAGATTGGTTCTAGCTGCTCTCCAGGACTGAAACAGCAAGAAAACATCTGGGAATGTGAAAGGCAGGATTTGGCCCAAGATTGTGTTATTCAACTCCAGCACATTAGCAGTACATGCGCACGCACACGCACACACACACACAGAGGCCCTTTTAAATTATTTACTTATCAGGTGCCATTGGGATCCTTGGTGTGATGCTATGTGTACTGAAGAATTCAGATCAGCTCTCCAAACTGACTGGATTTTGATTTCAGAACTGAATTGCCAAACTAAACTGAGAAAATGGGTCAGATTCAGGAAAAAAAGGTTTTCTCTACATGAGTACTGAACCACTGGATCAATTAGGAAGCAGCCGGTTGAGTCAAAGGAAGGGATCAACTGAAGGGCTTTGCTGCACCAATGACCATTTGGTGTTTGGGACCTGTTTCTCAGAGGATCTTGATGAAACGTTTGGGGTGGTTTCCACAGTGGCAGCATTTAAGAGATGTGCAATGAGGGTAGGCAAGCGCTTTCTTTCCAGTCAGTCATGCAAATAATTTTTTTTCCAGGGAGCCAGGAGCACCTCTGCTGCTACTTGGCCAGGGAAAGCAACTCGGTGGTTGTGTCTGTGGCGTAAGTCATCCCAAGTGGGTTTTGTAGTCTTACTCCAATTCCTGGGAGTGCAGAGAAGGCAGCCCAAGAGAAGGAGCCACCGGCTTTGCGAGGCCAGGGCACCCCACCAACATCCCCAAAAATCTTGGCTGAATTTCCCCAACAAAACAGAAGGGGAGCAATCACCATCATGTCCCTTCATTGAAATAGCAAATGGAGCAAGACTCCCCCCTCCCAAGGAGAAATTAAAACCAGGGGTCCTAAGCCAGCAGCCATCCCCTTCCAGCGATGGGCTAGGCACTTGAATGAACCCCCTGCGCCATGGTTAGGGAGAGCAGAGGTGAAAGGACGTGGGTGGGTGGGTGGGTGGCTGGGCCTTGGGCAGGGAGGCCATCCAAAGCCAAGGGGGGCTGAGCCAGACCCGGCCAACTAAGAGCTGGCAGGCAGATATTCCTAGTGCAGGCAGTCCTTCTGGAAGGGAAGGCTTTCCCAGCGCTCTTCTCCATGGGGGGGGGGGACAGCTAAGAGGAGGGGGTTCTTCTCTTATTGCCCATGGTTTCTGCTTCTCAACTGAGTGCTCTCTTCTCATCCAAGGAGGCTTGTGATGACCTTGCCAACTGGCCCTCTCAGTGCCTAAACTGAACCTCGGAGCTCTCTCGCTCTCGCTCTCTCTCCTGCCCCCCCCCCCCCCCCGTGTCTTGAGGGAGCAGGTCAAAGTCTTCCTCCTTCCCTGCAGGTACCGCTTGGCTCCTGAGCACAGACACCCAGCCCAGCTCAACGACTGCCTTGCTGCTTCCACCCACTTTCTGAAGGCCGTGGAGGACTACGGGGTGGACAGCAGCCGAGTCATCCTTGCTGGAAATGAGGCGGGCGGGAATCTCGCTGCCAGCGTCTGCCAAATCTTAGCCAGTCGATTGGGCCCCAACAAGGTGTGCGCCCAGGTCCTCCTCTGCCCCATTCTCCAAGCGGTAGACTTCAACCTGCCTTCCTACCAGCAGAACCGTGCCGTGCCGCTTCTGTTCCGAGAACGGGCTGCTTTCTACCTGCTGCAGCGCTTGACCGGAGACACTTCGTGCTTGGGGGACATCTTGGAAGGGTCGCACGTCCCGATGAAACTAAGAGTACAGTGCAGGAAGTGGCTGAGCACGGAGCACCTCCAGGGGGAGTTTAAGGCCAGGGGCTATCGGCCCGCCTCCTTCCTTCCTCCCAGAGAGGACGTCCAGAAGGCCCTTCGGAGCCTGACTTTGCCCGAATGCTCACCACTTCTGGCGGAAGAGGACATCCTCTCGCGGCTTCCCAAGACCTTCCTTCTGACCTGCGAATATGACGTCCTGAGAGATGACGGCCTGCTCTACAAGAAACGCCTGGAAGACCAGCGCGTCCCAGTGACCTGGCGCCATCTTGCAAACGGATTCCACGGGATTATAGATTTTTTTGAGGGAGGCTGGCTCGGTTTCCCATCTGGGAAAAAGGGGGTAGATGATCTCGTCAACTTCCTTAAAAGCTTATGAAATGACAAGAATAACAATATTCGGTCAAGGAGGCAGAAAACATGCACTTGCCACAAATTCAGTCTGGTTAGGAGCAGCCTGGGCACAAAAGCTGAATCGCTCTGGAATCTGAGCAGTGGTCAAGCAGATGGGATGCACCCTCTCTTTGCCTCTGCTTTCCATGCTCCTTCCTCCCCCCTGGGCGCAGCCACAACCACGTCATACTGTCCTATGGTACTGGATTTGGTGTCTGCTGTTTTAATGGGCTATTCCAAAGGATTGCTTCATTGTGGTATTCCACATAGATTTGTGGTGTTCATTTTGTTTTATTTGCACACTGACTTGAGACTCGGGATTATTTGGAGACTGAATAATAAATGTTAGAAACAACATTTTGGAAATGGCCGTGTGGATTTGTGTGCTGCAATTTAGGAATAAAATACAGCTGACTTGCTCTGTTATATTAACAGGGCAATTTAGCACATAATTATTTTGCCAGGGAGGTAACCAACCAGGTGAAGGCTCAAAAAAACAAAAAACTGGAAACCTTTGCAAAGCCTGAGGTGGGGGGAGGGGTGTGTGCTGCCTTCAGCTTCTGCCCATGAAATGTGGCACTAACAGCCTCAAGTTGCATCCCACATGCAGATAAGGGAATGAGGCTCCCCAACACCAGAGATACTTTCCTGTTTATCCTTCTGATTGCCAGCCAGACTGTCCAAGGAACTAGAAGCATACTCTATTCATCTGGCCCCATAGCTCTGAACGCCACAGAACAGAAACGCCACAGGGACTTCATCGCAACAGAATCTCCCGTTACCGTGTCACAGGAGGGTAACCAAGGCGATGGGCAACAAAGGAGAGCCTGAGATGACGGAAGGCCACAAAGGAGCCCCTGGGAGCTCTCGGCCAGAGTGGAGAAAGGAAGTGTGTGTTTGTGTGTGCGGTGGGGGGGAGACATGATCAATCTATGCAGAGATGTCCAGGAATGCACCCTCCCCAGCTGGAAGGTGGAGCCACAGTACTCCACCAAAGTGCTGATTGGAAACTGGGGAGAGGAGAGAAGGAGGGTAAGTAAGGAAGACCCTGGGGGGGGGAGGGAGGGAAGGGAAGGCACCAAGGTAATAGGCCCAGGAAATTGGGATTCGTGGCTTCCCAAAGGGGGAGCCCTGCATGGGCGATCTCAACTTGTTTCAGTGATGGCTGCTTATCTGGGATATTTCAGTTTGTCCGCGATAGCGAGGGGACCGGTCAAAGCACCTTCAAACGAGACTTTGTTCCTTTCCCCACTGGGACCCCAGACCGAACCGTCATGCGGAGGCTTATGAAGCGGCTGGAAGTGAGTAACAGGAGTCCTGATCCAAACAGGGGGCCTCTCAGGTCCACGTCCTGCCTGGACTGGGGAGGCTGTGCGATTCTAGCCAGGGTTGAGAGGGGGTCCCCTCCTGTTGCCCCCTCTCTCACACTGAGCCCCCCCCCCTGCACTGCACTCACGTGTTGCACTTAACCGTGGCAGAGGACAAGGGAGTCGTTTCCTGAATTAAAGCAAACTGAAATCAGCAGGCGACTCAAAAGCTCCCCTTGTGAGCAACCTCCGGATCCTCCTCCAGCCCTGGTTCTCTGCCTCCAAACGTGGGCTTCGTGCCACCGTGGCTCCATTCAGGCAGGCCATGACATTTCGGCTTACCCAAACTGTCACCACAGGTCTGACTCTGGAGTCTGCCCTCCCCAGCCCAGCCCAGCCCAGGCCTACCAGTCCCAGTTCACCTCGTCAGCCTAACCAGCCCCCACCCCATCTGCATCCTGCTCCTTCGTCAGGCCCACCACCTTAAAATGCCACCCATTGCCTTTTAGGGCCTGCCAAGGAAGTATATCTTGACCCACTGCGAAGAGGCCAGGCATCAGCATCTGGTCTCGCAGTACGACGATCAATACAACAGACACGGCCACAACCCCCACCTGCCTCCACTCCGCAGATGGGACAGACACAAACTGGCATGGATGCCAGAGAAATCAGACTACCCCCTTGTTGGTAGGTCCTGGGAGGAGGGAGAGCAGTGAGGGGTAGGGTGGTGGGCTCCCAGGCTAGAAGGCTGGGCAGGGGTCCTGAGGAACACCTCTGGAATCAGCAAGATGTCTGCCTGCCAGCTGTGATGGGGCAAGTAGGGGTCGAAGCAGGTCTCCAGAGAAAGGAGTGGGGAGGGGCGCCTGGAGTCTGGCCGGGCAGATCTCTGCCTACAAACACTATTGGCACAGCAGCCACCCAATGGATGCTGGTGGCCTGACAAGGTAGTCCTGAGAATGGTGGCATCTCTCTCTCTCTCTCTCTCTCTCTCACTCACACACACACACACACACCGGGGGAACCAAAAGACCACCCCTCATCCCCAGGGTCCCCTCTGGCATGCAGGAGGAAAGACCCACCTGCCTTGGTTCAGTCTCAGCAGCCTTAAGTTTTGCTGCCTCTGTCGGCACTGAGATCCCTGGTAAAAGTAATAATGTGGGGACAGTTACAGCCTCCTTTCCCAGTTACACCCATTCCTCTCCCTCTCCCTCAGCCACCACCTTTCCCTTTTATTTCATTCCCCCCTCCTCACCTGAAATACTGTCCTTTTCAGAGCCCCCAACCAGCTACGGACTTTTGGAGCACTTGATGAAAACCTGGCACCGCAAAGAGCCGGAAGTGGGCAAGAGCATCTACCACAGCTCCTACCCCAAGCCTCCCGCCTCGGCATACACCCCTCGCCAGCGGCCAGACACCCGGCGCATCCTGGAGCAGAGCCGCATGCAGTGGCTGCCCAGAAGCCTGGATGCCCCTACCTGAGAAGGGCAGAAGCCTCACGGGGTGGGGGTGGGGCAGCTCCTGCTTCTGGCAGGAAGAAAGAAAGTTGGAAGCTTTACAGTGAGGGAAGTGGAGCCATCAATCATGAACCGAAGTCTTTGTGCATCGAATTGATTCAACACAGCTTTTCCACAAGTCGCCAGACAAAAGGAGGAAGATACAAGGAGGAGTTTAAAGAACCAGCCGGCATCCAGTTCCAGTTCTGGATCTAATTAATGCCTTCCGAGCTCAACCACAAGTCCAGGGACACAGAAAACGGAGTGAAGCTTGCATGGATTTCCACTGAGAAGGGCTTCAGGGAATCTTCAGGCCGTGGGGCTTTGAGCTCTCGCCTTCCTTCCTTCCTTCCTTCCTTCCTA
>JAEANM010029049.1:0-10253 GCA_017656035.1 Myanophis thanlyinensis | reverse complement strand
TATTCTCAAACTTACACAGGAAAAGACCCAAACAGACCTAGACCTGCATACCTGCACCCGTGAAAATCTACGAAAACGCACACACATATATACAACAATACAGATAGTCCTTGACTTGTGATCACAATAGAACCCAAAATTTATATTGCTAAGTGAAAAAACTGTTGTGAGTTTTGCCCTATTTTATGACTTTTGTTCTGCATTTTTTTAACTTGTTATTCTTTTGAACTCAACAAAATGTTGGAAAATTGTTGTTCAATATTCCAGAACTGAATAAATGGCCAGATTTTGTGTGGAGCAAGAAACTGGCAGAATAGTAAATTTGAAAATAGGCCAGATCTAGCAACAAATGGAAATAAACAAAAGAAAAATCTTGATGAAAAAAGTAAAATAAAAATACATCTTTGAGGCAGACTGTTGGTAAGTGCCTCAGAGAGTAGTTAATACTTTAAGCTATCTTTAATATGCCTCCTTCTTTCCTGGTGACATCTGAGGGTGGAATTTTTATTAAAATGCTGAATTAGGATTCATACTTTCTCATATTATGAGAAAATGGAAATAATATACAAAGAAAGTCCTTCTGAAAAAATACCAGTGCTTCTCCCCTCCCGCAGTTACAGCCTGTATAGTGACTTCTTGTAAACAAGTAGACTTACAACCACATTTGAGTCCAATTTTTTTGTCTTTAAATGAGATATTTAAGTGAGTTTAGCCCATTTTATTAGCTTTCTTGCCAAAGTTGTTAAGTGAATCATTGCAGTGGTTAAATTAGCAACATATTTGTTAAATGAATCTGGCTTCCCCATTGATGTTGCTTGTCACAAGGTCACAAAAGCGGATCACATGACCCCTGGACACTGCAACTATCATAAATATGAACCATTTGTCAAGTATTGAAATGTAAATCATGTGACCATGGGTATATTACAATAGCCATAAATATAAAAAATGGTCATAAGTCAATTTTAATTTTGAACATTTGCTTAATGAATTGTTGTAAGTAGAGGATTGCCTGTAGTCAGTGGAAGCCATGTTAGTGTCACAAGGTTTCATCAAATAAGGGATATGCAGGGTTGATCAACCTTTATATAACAGGTCTTGTTTTAGAATCTTCCTTATTCAGATTTAATAATTATGTTCCAAAGGGGACGAATTCAATGGAAGTTGACTTTTTGCAGCATTGATGTCACTGATTCTTTCAAGGAGTTTTAGCTATGCATTCCTGTTTAATAATTAATTTAAATTGGCAAATTTGTTCCTGTATTATGTTAATTTTGAAACATCATTGAAAATTTGTAAACGGATATGTTTTGCAGCTTGACAAAATTGCTTTAGCCTTGTAGTGGTTTAGCCAATTGGGTCATATCATATGTATCTTTTCATGTGCATTTCTTATAACATTGAGTGACTACTATATTATTCTTTCATCTTATTTACACTGTAGAAAAATAGGCTCTTTGTTATTGTATTTTAGTGTATTACCATAAGTTGAGCACATATTTCATTACATTGTGGAGAAACACATCTGAAAATATTTTTATTATTTTAATAGAAGACTCATCATACCCACTGGTAAAGCTTGAAATTACATTCTTAATAAGAGTGTGTTCCATAAAAAAAAGGAAAAAAAGAAAGAAAATGGCTCTACAGGGGATAAAATATTTAGTGTAACAAAAATGTATCATGTATTTGCATTATTCAAAGTTATCCATGTATAAGTGTTTGCTCTAAGACCTTGACAGCATGTTGCCTTGGTAACCAGTTACTTGAACTCTGGCCTGGAAGTTACATGCTGCAAGGATAGATATTGACCATCTTTAGGCCTGAAATGGCAAACACGTAATGTCAGAAAAATAGAATATTTAATAACCTTTACATGCACCACAGCAAGTTTTGGTTTTATAAACAAGGCATGATGTTTATGTATATTTCGTCAGTCATTTTGAGGTACCTCAATTACTTTTATCATTGTCCTTTTTTAATAATAGGATACTGAGCTAACAAGTATGGATGTGTTCATGAGCCTTCTAGAACTGTTGCCACTAACATTGGCATTCAGAGCAATATGTTAAAATGACATCACCAGCATGGTGAAATAATGATGCAAATCCTTTCTGTCTGTATTTGAATCTTGATGACTGATACCAGCATGTGATTTTTGCATCATGATGCCATCAAACATCTTTCAACACCTTCTTCTGCCCTCCTGCAGGTGCTTATGGCTGCTAAATATATTCTTTGTGAAATTTGTTGAGTAACCATTAGCTTATGGCAAAAGTTTTCTCATTAAAACTATAATAAAGATGGGTTTTTGTCTTTGCCTTGGAGGAGAATGTGCCCCTGAAGAGAAAGGTTTTGTTTAGTACACAGCACTCAGCTTGGATTGCAGTGACAGATAAATCTCATCTATAAATATAAATAAATACCTTGACAAATGAAAGAGAGGGGGTGGAAATAAAAAAAATTAATCTGCAGAAATTCACAAATTCTTTTTTTTTTTTAATGTATCCCAGCTGAATTTCTAACAAATGCGAGGAGGATCTGCTTCCTACTATTTGATATATAGAAAGCTTCTCTCAAGATGTAACAATTCATGTAACAAGCTGATATTTACATGATATAGAAAAACCAAGATTTTTTACAATGCTAAGTTAGATGTTTGTCACATATTTGGTGTTAAATAGCAATTTGTTTCATTAGTAGGTGTTAGAGGGAAGGGAGCCCCAAGGGCAGTGTCAATTAAACTGCAACCATAGCCTGTATCTACAATTTGCAATTGGAGAAAAGTTTTTATTGGTGGTAAGCTACATAGTGCTAAACTATGCAGAAAATACAATTTCAAATTAGTCCCTTTAGCAGAAGATGATATCATTTTCATGTACAATGGTAAGCAGAACCTGAATTAAGAATACAGCTGTCTGCTTTGTCCCATTCCCTTTTCTTATTGGGGCAAAATTGTGTGAAAAGTACAAAAATAAAAGGTCAAGATGAAAAGAATATAGTCAGAAGTACTAGATAGAAGATGGTTTCAGAGAAATAAGAGTAAAGGTTAGAGTAATGATCATGAATTCGACAGTAAGAAGGGCATCAATTACAACTTTGGGCAGAAATAAAAAAAATGAAATATCATGAAAACGAATAATCTGTTGGGGAGATAGAAAACAGTCAAGATGACATATTGAAGAAGGACTGGCTGACAGGCTGGTGTATATGCTTACAGCAATGGGGGATTAGTGAAAGAATAGTGAGATTTCCTTTACTATACTCGGTTTCAAACTGACAGTTTCCTAATAGAAGTGCAAAAGAAAGAAGTCCAGCAAGGTGAATAAGCAAGAGACATTTAACATAGATGAGCACTTAAAAATAAGGACCATATATGATTGCCAGTGGGTGAAAATAGATTTAACAGCATCACCAAGGACTATGATGCAATTTGGCAAGGTAAACTGGAAGAACTATATATAAAAAAGTTACATTATATTGGTTCTGCTTTCAGGTATTGCAAGATACCCTGCTATCTTTTGAGGAATGGCTAACATTTCATTCTCCTAAACTGCCAGATGTAAACCTTGGTTTCTGAATAATAATATATAGAAGAGACTCCAAAGCCACTTTTGGAGGTTCTGCTAACACATGGTCATACTATGCTTTAAGAGGCAACAGTGCTTTTCCATCTTGCTGGACCAGATGGCACATAATCAAACAACTAATGTAGCTCAGGGAAAGCATGGAATTTGGACGAAATGTCCTATCATGTGCTCAGAACCAAATATATTATAGGGGAACAATTTAAGCAAGCTAGAGAACTTTATGGCCATTTAGAAATATACTAGAATTTGGACAGAATGGAATGATTTAATCTCCTACCTGCTTAAGACCTTCTGTGTAGAATATAACAGCTCTGTCTATTACAAATTTTTTCCTTAACTGTGGACACAATTCCCAGTATTGGTTCACCCCCTTTACAGTTCAGCCTGGAAACCTCATTCAAAGAGACATTCATGCACATAGTTAGGTACTCACTGCATTCCATTATTTATTATCTTTAAGTAAGAAATTAACTTGAAAATAATAATAAACCAATTGACATCTTTACCCACTACTCTCCTAACTTTCTAAAAAGCACTGGGATTGGATGAGGTTGGGTGAGAAAATTTTATGAGAGACTTTTTGGTTTTAATGTATTTATGTATTATGTTGTTTTATTAATGATATTATTTTAAACACTGCTTGGGAGCTGCCCAGCATTTAATATAACATGCGCAGCTTTATTGATGTTTTGGGTGGATAAATAAATAAATAAATAAATAATCTTTCCTCTTTAGAAATTGAAATATACTTAGATTTTTATGAGCTTTAGACTGATTATAAATAATATCTCATTGAGTATAGTTGCTGTTTCTCAGAAACTATTCTTTAATGTTCTTGCAATCTGACTGAAATTTTTTGTTTCTACACTATTTTAAAGAAGATAATACTTCAAAGAAATGTCTTTTTTTTAAGGTCAAAGTACATTCTGGGTCAGCTATTTGATATTTTTCCCTAATTTTAGAATTTACCACTTCTGAATCTTTCTATAAATAAATATCTCTATGACTTATTTTTCTGGTAAGATCTATGTGTAGTTTGATGTGCCATTTTCAGTCATAATTTGACATTCCAGAGTCTGGATCAAAAAATCTGACGAACAGTTTGAATGAAAATTTACTTTTGGGATAGAAATATATTCCATAGTGAAATTTCAGTGGCAAATACCATATCCCTACAGGACACAACTACACAAATTGTATAGCTTCTACTGCTTGTTTTCAACTATTGAATTCCTAGTTGAAGGGTTCTCTCTATTCAGTTTGAGAGCAGAGCTCAGGCCGCTTTGCATGCAGAACACATGTTAAATCCCTGGTAATTTACACTAGTAAATAAGCACGGGAATAGATGGACAAGTACATTCTTTTTAAGCACATCATTCCAATAAATACACACAAGCGGAATATGAATCTGTATGCTGTCCCTGAGCCTGCATTGTCCCATTCTGCTAGCATTCTGTTGCTTATCTGAGCAAAAAGACAAGAGAAAATAAAATAAAATGTTTTCTTTCGTTGGGAATACCCTAATAGCCTTTTTTCTCTCTTAAAAGTGTAGGGAGGTTTAATTGCACAGTCTGTTTATAGTCACTACAGCACAGCTGCAATGTCTGTCCAAGAACATTGATCTTTACTAAATATTTAATTGGCACAGATTAAGGAAAAAGTTTCCTGTTTAGTAGCACTGGATGTGCTTTGTCTTCTTGACATTTCTAGGTAGGATTTGAAGAAACCCAGGAAGTTGTGCTGATCCATGGGGCACCTATTGAGGAATTCAGGTAAGATAGCTAATTTTTTAGAAATCAGGATGATTCTAATAATAATGATTGATGTTTTGTAAAAAGCCTTCTCTTATAAATTCAGATCAGTTCAAAACTATAGCTTTGTATCAGAAAATTAGACTGGGAAAGTTGTGTATTGGGAGATTGTCTAGCAGACACAGTATAGGATGTCTTTATGTGTTCACAGTCATAGCAAAATTCCACACTTCCACAGGTTTGGCATGTTCACATTGGGAAGTATGAAATCCATTATATTAGCCATGGCAACTCTATTTAAAATGGTGGGAGGGGAGAATGAACATATTATGCCCATATTTTGTTGGTTAATATTTGTATGCAATATGTGGTGCCAATTTGATTTGTACCACCAAAGTAGTATGTGGGAATACGTCATAGTTAAAAACTTCCTGGTAATAAACAGCTGGTTGCCTTAAGTTTCCAGTATTAGCGCTTAAGTTCACTGCAGCTGAACTCAATTTATATCTGTAGAGATTTATATCAAACAGTGGGAAGGCAGGTCATATCCTACTGCTGTCTTGCAGAATTAGTATCAAGAACACAGGCCATTATAGCAAGAAATAAAAGGTAGTTAGAGGAATAATTCATGTTCTATCAACTCTTGTAATGGTTGTTCTGTCTCCTAAACTGATTATTTTGTTTTCAGAGAAAAATCAATTTCACCAGATTATTTATTTCCTTCCTTCCAGGAGTTTTACAACTTGCAGAAAAGACTTAAATTTTATGAGCATAGTTTTACAATATATATTACCAGCATTTACATATTACTAGGGGTTAGTGTTAATTTTTTTTTTACTCTAGGGATCTAACCAACCGAGGGGTTATTCTCTATATTTTTCAAGGTTTTCTTACATTATATATTTCTTGTAGTTCACCTCAAGGTCTAAGAAGAAGAAAAACTATCATACATCTGCTTGCTGAATTGTATTTGCTACAGAAGAATTGAAGGTTTATGGATTGGGTGAATTCTGTTAGTGGATTTTCCTCCCTTTGTCTGCTGTAAATACAGGTGGGATTAATGTGCTACTTATTTTATCTAGCATTTCACCATAAACTCTCAAATGAATTACTAAAGGGATTTTATAGATGTAGCCAACAAGATATCTTATGGAGATAATCCTATTTGTTCATTCACCACTAAACACAATTTATAAGCAAGTTGGACAACTTATTTTAATTGTAAAAAAATAAAATATTTTCCTTAGAGAGATTTACAAGGAATATACAACATTTATTTAAATATGTGCAGTATGCACTCCTCACATGATTCATTTTTTAAATGTAAAAAACATGATGTAGAGAGCAGAAAAAAAGAAATAATGCCCAAGGAAATTAAATGCATGAGACAAGAAAAAGAAACATACTTAAAATTAATTTGCTCCTTTACCAGTCACGATACTTTTCCAAACCTTTCTCTGAGATGTAATACTTTCCCATACTTTTCTTTATGTGGTAATAGTTGTTTTTACCACATTAGAAGTTGGAGCTGGTATATTCTGCCAGGAAGTGGGCTGATGACATCATAGTTGCAATGAGGGAATGAAGAAGTGGCATCTAAATGAGTACAGACTCCTTGAAAGTAGGGAGAGTAGTTGCAGTTATTTTATAATTGCTATTTGGAGGGTTGCAGTGGAAACCACATCCTGTAATATGGGTTGAAGTTTCATAGCTAAACTGTGGATAAAGGTATTGTAAGAGTTTGTAATGCTCTTTAGTTTAGGTCCAGAAATACAGTATCAAAACCTAATGAACTCAAAAAGAGCAATACAATGCTAATAAATGGTTTGCTTAGTGAGTCAGTGATTAGTAATAACTATCAGAATGCACCACTTGACAAGCTGACTGAAATGGGTGGGTAGGATTGTTAGTAACTTTTATCTCTTGGTGAATAATTTAATCAATTTTAGACAAAATATACCGTAAAAACAGAATAACCAAAAGCATCCACTAGAACAGGGGTCTCCAACCTAGGCAACTTTAAGACTTGTGGACTTCAAATCTTTGCTTTGCTGGCTGAGGAATTCTGGGAGTTGAAGTCTTAAAGTTGCCAAGGTTGGAGACCCCTGCACTAGAAAGTTTTTCCCCCTTTAAGAATGGATGTAGGTGGACAATGATGTTTACAGATGATAGATCTGTAGTGAGAGCAGAGAGCAGGTGGAGGAACACCTGGAAAGGTAGAGGTATGCTCTGGAAAGAAGAGGAATGAAAGTCAGTTGTAGTAAGACAAAATACATGTGTGTAAACAAAAGGGAGGGAAGTGGAACAGTGAGGTTACAGGGGGCTGAGGTCAAGAAGGTGTAGGAGTTTAAGTACTTGGGGTCAACAGTCCAGTGTAATGGGAGTGTGCAAAAGAGGTGAAGAGGCGAGTGCAGGAGGGTTGGAATGGGTGGAGAAAGGTGTCAGGAGTGTTGTGTGAAAGAAGAGCATCAGCAAGAATCAAAGAAAAGGTGTACAAAACAGTAGTGAGACCAGCTATGCTGTATGGGTTAGAGACTGTAGCAGTGAGGAAAAAATCAGAGGCAGAGATGGAGGTAGCAGAGATGTGGATGTTGAGGTTCTCTTTAGGAGAGACCAGGATAGACAAGATTAGGAATAAGCACATCAGAGGGACAGCTCAGGTCGGCTGTTTTGGGGACAAGGTCAGAGAGGACAGACTGAGATGGTTTGGATATGTGCAGAGGAGGGAGAGTGGTTATATTGGTAGAAGAATGTTGGAGATGGAACTGCCAGGCAAGAGATTAAGAGGAAGGCCAAAGAGGAGATATATGGATGTGCTAAAGGGGGACATGAAGTTAATTAGTGCGAGAGTAGAGGATGCTGAGGATAGAGTTAGGTGGAAAAAGATGATTCACTGTGGTTACCCCTAATGGGAACAGCCGAAAGAAGAAGAGTGGATGTAGGAAGGGATGTTACAATACCCACACTAAAGAAGAGTTAGCAATCCTAATTAAGGAGGAAAAAAGTAGAAGAGATTCAATATTCCTCCTCCCCAGTCTGAATAGGTGAAGAGGGCAGAGACCCTTCTGTAATGGTCAGATCATTTTCTGATTACGCTGAGGCTTATCAGCATTGCTGGCATTCACAGGGACAAGGAATCCATTAGGCTGGTCTGTCCCAGGAGTCTTCTGGATCTTCTTGTTATTATGCTGGTTGCAGCTTTTGAGTCAGAGGTTGAAGAGGTTGATGAGATCATCAGCCTGCAGAGCGAGCAGGCAATCAAGCACCTGTAGCAGTTTCAAAACAATTGAACTTGAGTAGGTAAGATTCAGTTCAGATAATGATGGGCCAGACTGGCAGGGCTTATAGCCCAATGACACAGCAGCAGCTACAAAGGGCTGAACAAAAATGATCAGTAAAGGTAATAATATTCTTATTCAAGCAAGTGTAATCCCTGGGGCTATATAAGGACATACAGTACCTGAGACTATAGAAACAACTTTCTAACTCCACACTCTTATTTCTGAGAATTTTATTCTTTGCTGTGGCCCTAAGGTTTGACTTTCAGAGTATCTTGTCAAATTTAAAACCTGTTTGTGGACAAATCCTAGACCTCCTGCTAGGAAGAAGTTGCTATGTCTCACATTATAAGTCTCATACTCTTTGATCTTTCTAAATCTTAAGTGCTTTCTGATTATTCACCCAGTTATTAGCAGAAGTTTATGGCATAGCAATAAAACCTTTCAAACTTGCATTTGCCTGGCTTTCTATTTTGTGTCTGTCTGAATAACACATTTATTGGTTTCCAGTAGCCACTTGAGATTTTTCCTAGTGATTTGGTAGACATTTTTGCCACATCCATCACTGATCTCTGGAATATATAATTGGTAAAACAGCTGAATAAAAAGTGCCCCCAAGTGGCCTTACTTGTGTACTGATCCAAAGGTTATTCAAGGTTCACACAGAAACTTTAGTAGCTGAAGTACAAGCACTGATGATGAGAACAAAGAGTGGTTGTGACTGAACACATAAACAGGTCCCAATGAAAAGGAAGTTATCCATAGAGGCCTTTACACAAATTGTCCCCCTTTTAAAATTGTACCTGGAAAACTTTCTGTAGTAGGTGAAGCTCCAGTGATGTAGATTCTGCTGGTAAACTGGTGCCAATGTATTAGAAAGGACACTGTGTTTTGAACCAATTTTACTTTCCAAGTATTATTTAGCAGCAGTCCCAAAAAGAACCTATTATAATATCAGAGAGCACCAAGGACTCCTATTATAGTAGATGTGAGATGGCATGGGCATTGCTGACCAATTTCAAGATATCCTGCTGAAACTAAGCATAGGCTCTCCTGGTCAGGACCTCCACTTTCCACTCAACTAAAAGCTATGAGACCAAGAGAAACACAGATCTGCCACTACATGAATCTGCCTTTAAGTAGTTTTTCTTACTTGGACATTGTGCTCAGGAATGTCTGCTTCTAGTCCCTACCCGGACTGACCTTGAGGATAGAAGCACTAAGGCAGGCAGAAGAGAATGTCTTTCCATGTTTTCTTTCAGGAAAAAAAAAACTTTTTTCCAGGTTTTGGTAAAATTGGGGACTATTATGGCTGCTATATATATTAACAGGTGATAAGGTTTTGGTTTTGTTTTATGCTGATTTTTATGACTTTATTATTGAAAGCCAATTTGGTGTAGTAGTTAAGCCATTAGGCTGGAGACTGTGAGTTCTAGTCTAGTCTTGATTTATTTTGTGATTTATATAATGGCTTATTTTATTGAGGGTTGTCCAAGTTGATGTATATAAACAGTATGAAATAAGTATATTGGCAAAATGTCTTTGAAATTACTTAATTCAGTGGTTAATAAGCCTTTTTTTTGTGTGTAAAAAATTTATTAAATTATCAACAACAAACAAACAAACAAACAACT
>JAEANM010029048.1:0-10253 GCA_017656035.1 Myanophis thanlyinensis | reverse complement strand
AAGATGTTTGGACTTCAACTTCCAGAATTCTGGGAGTTGAAGTCCAAACATCTTAAAGTCGCCAAGGTTGAGAAACATTGTTTTAAAAGAACAATTTTTGAACCCCTAAAACAAAAACAAAGCCCTGTATTTATAACATACTTAAGAGGGCTTCATTACCTGCAATCTTAAATTCATAGTTAATAAACATAGAACTGAATTAATTAGCCACAGTAGCCCATTTTCCAGATATTTGGTATCAGAAATGCTGCTCTAAAGCAATCTGCCATTTCACACTTGCAGTAAGTAATAAAATGACCACCAGCCACCAAATTTCCCTGCAATATTATTTATCTATCTATCTATCTATCTATCTATCACATTTATATATGCCTGAGAATGAAGTCTACTGTGTATATATATAAGAACATACCTTGAATATATTTACAAATTAATATACATATCTCCAGCATACTGAGTCTTGATGATCTTTTATATCACCTTCTTCTATGGTTCTCATTTGACCTATGCCTTTCAGGCATATGGAGTTATTACAGATTCCCTTTTTTTCTAATTATGTACCACATCAATTAACCTTTGACACTTTTCCCCCTAATTTTAAATCTAATGTTTTATTCCAGCTTCTAATCTGTAATTTTTTCTGTTGAAATACTCCTTTACACACACACACACCCTTGGTCTATCCAGTTTCCAGATTCAATTACTTTCTTCTATCCTATGTATTTAATGCTGTACTAAGCATTAAAAATCAACAAATATTCTGCAGCCAAGGAACCTGCCCTGAGAGGACCTATCTTCTGATTCCTTCCCGCTTGATTTCTCACTGTGAGAATCTCAAAAGATTCTCAACTTCCTTTCTTGGTAGGGGCAAGTTCAACAGACAGATTCGGATTCAGTCAGAGAGTTCTGAAGGTAATGAATCTGTAAAGGGCTACATGACTAATAACCAGTACCTTGAATTAGCCTCAAAAACATACAGACATTACCTTATTTGCAAACAGATTACATTCCAAGAGGCTGTTTGTAAGTCTGTTTTATTTGCAGTTAAAATAAACAAAATACATGTAGTACAGATCTTGTCCTGCATGGGCAGTGGTCCACTCGGGTTGGGTGCAGCAGGGGTGGGGGGGAGTTGGGAGAAGGCCGGAAGGGGTTGAATATAAATATGCAGTGCAGCGAAAGTTATCCCTTTCCCTCCTTCTTGCAAATTCCCTTTTCACCTTCTCCTGCTGCTGCCTAGGATTCACTATACCTTCAGGTTTTGCTAAGATGCTGCAGTTAGTGAAAGGTGAGACCTATGCTGTGTCTGTCAGCAACTCCAGTCTAGAGTGTCCCAGGGGTTGGGTGAGGGTGGGAGGGGGTTGATTTCCGGGACACTAGATACATATTTTGCCAACACAAACAAAGCTGTCTGTCTTCTTCCAACTTCCTGGTGTGGACAGGTTTGTTCATATTGGCAAAAGTCCCCAACTCAAAAGTTCACTAACAGAGTAATATCTGTGTTGTTACCACTGTAGCTTCTGCAACATTATCCTTTTCTACAGTCTCGACTAGACAGTAGAAAATAATTGCATCAAACCTTTGTAGTGTCTGAATAGTTTTCAAGAGAAAAGTGCAAAATAACATGATCGTGAATCACAGTACAAGTAGCCCACAATTTATGATGATTCGTTCAGTGATGTTTCAAAGTTGTATTGGTGCTGAACAAAAGGATAACACAAGATCCTGGACAAAGGGACCAATGCCCAAAGTTGCAGTTGTTGCAGTTCCCCCATGATCAAAATCTGGCCACCTGGCAGTCCACGCACACTTAAGACTCCCCCAAATGTCTATCTCCCCTCCATTTATGAGCCCCCGATGCTCTGCATTCCATAACCCAGGCTTTGCCATCTTCTTGTACCTAATGAGAGATGTCTGGCCTGGCCTGGCCCTTCATGCTAAAGGACTGGGCTGGGGTTGGGCTTCTTGCTGTGCCACAGATCTGGGGTTGCTGCTTATCTCTTATGGCAACTCTGGCTAGAAACCAGGAGGCTATTAGCTCTAACGCCCACTAGGCATGAAAGCTGGCTAGGTGATTTTGGGCCAGTCAATCTCTCTCAGCCCAACTCACCTCACCCAACAAAAATGCTGGGGCTAAAAAATGTGACACGATCAAGCCAAGTCGGTACCCAGTCACATTATTAAAATAAATGAAGTTCTCTAGATCAGCATATTGTATCTTCCTACATAAGGAGTTAGTGCTGAGACTCTTCCAAAGATTGCTAAGAGAAACAGTCAAAAATATTTTTATCTTTTTTTAAGCTGTGTAGATCCTTTGCAATTTTTGTCATCTATAGAACGCAAACATTTGATCTATTTAAGAAACATTTTAAAATAAATCTTCCTTTCCCCATCTCTAACACATTTACCAGGCTAGCCTCTATTCCATTTTCTTCTTTTGGCATCGTTTCCTTTCCAGTTAGCTAAACATAATAATACCTCTAGACTGTGAATTATCTTGATAATAAATTATTCCCATCACTGACTTGCAGTGCTACTTGAAAACTCCTGATAATTGACTTATGATCATAAAAGCCTGCAGGATGATTTCAGATTTGGAATCTGGCAACCCAATTAAGCTATTTAAACTTATTAGCAACCAATAATGATATGCCAACATGCTAAACTTTGCAAATTTCATTTTAACAAATAATTTCTGGCAAAAAATTGTATAATTCATTACGACAAGTAAATGGTACATAACTTAAGAGTTTTGTAAGAAATTATTCAATAGATCAAATTCATTCATATAAAAGTCCAATATTTTTAAAAAGCAGGTGTTTTACATGCAAAAAGGCTCACCTCAAATAAGATGCAATAGTTAACTAGCATTTCATCATGCCATTGTTTATCATATTGCTTTTTTAAATTTCAGAGTAAAGACTAATCCAAAGGGATCAGTTTAACAATGCAACCATATCCCTAAGGAAGAGCCATGAATATGTTAGCTACGTATATATTCTGAACGGCTAGCAATTCAGTGCAATTTTTCATATCTAAATATATACTATATGATCATTTCATCACATCTACTTTCAAATATTATCCTTATCAATTTTCAACTGGCTTATTTTTTTCTGAGGTTCCCCCTGAGATGTGGATAGCTTTCACTATGCTGTTATTTAGAAAAGCTGTGAAGATCTGCCTTTTCTCTGAGGTCTTCAGCAAGGGAGAGGGAAATCCTTCATCACATCTGCCATCTTTATTTTTATGATTTATTGATTTTATGGTGATTTTTGTAATTGTTATAAGCTGTCCAAGACATGGAGTCAGACAGCATACAAGTTTAATATGATATTATTGTTGATCACAGAGTCAGCCAGATATTTAAATTGGTTTTGTCATTCTTATCCACTTATCATGTCCTTCCCAAGGACCTAGGATACACAATGCTGTTTGACGATTAACATTAAAGATATTGTTGCAGGATGTAAGCTGTTCCAAATAAAGCTGCCTTTGCAATTGACTGATGGAGATTTTGTCAATGCCAATAGTGTTCAAGTGGTACTCCAGGTGATTTAGAATTACACTCAAGGCACCAATTACTATTTGCTTTGTTTTGCCATGGCCCTTCTATTTCTATTAGCAGGTTTTTATATTTTGTTATTTTCTCCAGTTCTTTCTCTTTTCTCCTGCTATCTCCAAATATTGCAATGTCCATACCCAGACTTTTTTTGCCATTCTTAACAATTAAATCTGAGGTGTTGTGTGGCAGGTATCTATTTGAATTCTAGCGCACCAGAACACTTCTTGTTTCTTATTATTGTTGGACACACAGTCAATCAGGTGTTTAGTTGAGGTTTGGCATTTTTATCCACCTATCAAGTCGTTCCCAAGGACCTGGACAAGCACTGTTATTATTATGAGTAGACAGACTGAATCCAAACAATCTCTATTCAAAAGTAACAATTTTAAAAGACAGCACAAATTCTAGAATTTATATTCATTTCATGAAAATGAAAAAACATATAGCCCCATATCCAAATCAAATAAAGATTGTTCATTCATCAAGCTCAGAAACAGTACAAGCATTTATCAGAGATCAATAAATTGTGCTTAAGAATCAATAGTTCCAACTAGGACCAATTGCTATATTTTTCACAAACACAAGCTTGATATTTTCAATCTGTTTTTATACCATTAATTTTTGTTTAACCTTTCTTTAAGCATATGTTCTGCTACTTGACTTCCTCGAACATCAGTAACATATTTAAAGGCAATTGACATATGCAAGCCTCAACTTGCCCTGTTTGCTGCAAAGTACCAAGGTCTTTCAACTGAGGTCTAACTACAACTGCTTTCCACAATTATTTCCATTTCTCTTTATTACATGTGTCCTTAATTACAAACACCCTTCTGTTGTACGTTACTTTCCATTACCCTCCCTAGAAATGCAAACACATAATGAGAACTGTAGATTCTTTTCAGCATTTATAACAAGAGAACATTATGCACTTCTCAATTTTTATCTATTTACTTCCCTGTTGGTATATTATTTTAAGACACTTCCTTTAAACTATTGATGAATGTCTAATACTAGTCATCAGTTCAACTTACTAGCCTAGAATGCATACTACTTTCAGTAGTTTAATTATACTGCTACTATTTTAGGTAAGTATACCCTATTTCACTAAAATAAAGAGAAATGAGGAAAATGAATTTCTGATAAAGATTGACATTTCAGACATCATTACATTTAAGTTATTCAGCTTGGTTAGTATTGGTATCACACTAACAGCATTATTGCCATGTACTTTACAAGCCACATGGTGTCTTCCATGCTACTCTTGAATTGGCCAAAAGCAGTTTTAATAATTCTCAATAAAAAGAATGATTGTAGAAGAGCAAGCTGAGCTAGAAGGCAGGGTTAAACATGCCATAAATTTGGAGTCATTATGTTCCCACAAGAGACCCAAGTGCAGCCCTCCTTGAACTCCATTGACCCTTATCTAGCACCAATTTAGCTTTGACCATTAGTTGACTAGATTCATGTGTAATAATAATAAATAATAATATTAGTAATAATAAATTCTTCTATGCTTTGAACTCAGTGAATTCCTGATTATTTGCTTCTGGTTATTTGTGTCTGATATAACATAGTTAAACAACAAAGGAACATCTGTACTGGATTTTAAAGAAATTATACTGAGCTAGGGCCATTGGTTCGTTCGTTTAATATTGCCTATATCAAGACCATAGCTTTCCAGATACCTTTTTAATAGTGCTGTGCAAGGTTTTGGATTCAAACTGAAAAACATGCCTTGCAGCGAATAAGGATGCTCTTATAGCACTTACTGGCAACTCATTAAAGCAGCCCTTATCACTGAGACCAAGACTAGAACGTGATGCCTTCTGTGACCAGAGCTTATGTTTATCACTGAAATTAATTAGGCTAGCCAGGTGTCTGAAAACTGGAACCCCCTGTACAGACCTAAAAAAAAGAGAGAGCAATTGCCCAGATTATTACTATTAGGATGCTCAGCTACTTATGTCCTACTTATGTTCCAAATGGATTACTGTAATATACTTTAAAATGGAGCTATCCTTGAAAAGTATCAGGAGATATCAGCTGTTGCAAAATGCCATGGTGTGAGCAGTTAATGTATGATCCAAGAACTGCATATTATACTTCTGCTGCACCAGCTGCAATAGTTGCCCATTTGCTTTGTGTCTAATTCAAAGTGCTGATTTAAAGTCCTACATGACATGAGATCAAGGTATTTCAGAGACCACCTCTTCTCTTCCTGGTTATTTCTACCCCATCAGGTCTGGTAGGAGAGGCATGTGGCAGGTCCCATTGGCCAAGGTGTTTCATCAGGTGGGACCTAAGAGGAAAGCCTTTTCTGCCATGGCCCGCCTTGTGGGACATTCCCACATGGTGAGGCTGGCCCCAAACCCCATTGGTCTTCCAAAGGGCCTTTAAAACATGGATCTGTCAACCAGCTTGGGGATCCCATGACTGAATGGAGCCTACTTGCTGGCCATATGACAACGGAATACGCTCTTTGTATGTTTTGCTGCCATTTTGTTTTTGTTTTCTTTTAATTAAAATTGGTTGCTTTAATTGTTTTAATGTACTTCAATTGTTTTATTATGCTGCCAAAAGTCATTATGAGAGACAGGCAGCTATACACGTGTGATTAAATGAATACATAAAGTCTCTAAGTATCTTATCAATACAATCATTCTTAATAACTCTTTCAAACTGTTGACATATTCAATATTCATATTACTGCCCGGTTTCTTAAGTCAAAGCCAATCTTATCAGATATACTCTTAAACCTTTATCTGCTAGCTCTGTCATATATTGCCTGCACTAACAATTTTCTGATCAATTTTCTGATTTTTTGAACTTGACAACAGCATGGTTTGGCAAATTAATCCAAGTACCAATCAATTACTTTGGAAATAAACAAATCTTTTTGTAATACATAAAAACACAAATATAAAACCAAGTGAATATTAAATTTAAAAAAAATGATTCTTATATTCTTATGCTTGTATAATACATTAATACATTTCTTTGCTTGTGAAGGTGTTGCAGGTATTGGAAATTCACTCAGAGGTATCACTATTAAGGTCAATTAAATCTTAATAATTATATAACAGAATATCATCTTAAATTTAGTCGTATTTCTAGAACAAATGCAACAAAGGTATGGAATCAAAAACACCTTTACCATCTTCCTTGAATTTCACTGAGATATACACCTAGTTCTTTAAACAGTTGCACTACAGTACTAGTAACAAACCATTTAAATTTTGAAATATAGAAATTGAGTAGAAGGTAGTCTAAAACAATAAAATGTTATGTGCAATGTCATAGTCTGGCTAAGTTATCTTGGGGTGGGGGGGAGTTAACAAGTAAACCAAACTTTTATTCTATGTATCTCTGCAGTGAAATAGTTAACACATTATGTTTTGTACCTTTCTAATACTATTTGCTAATTGCATTTTATTGTTTTCATTATTTCTGAATTTTACTGGGTCTAAACAATTTTAGTATGGCTTGTGAAAACAGCTTCAAAATCCTGGTTTGTGTAATTGATTTTAGATATTACTACTATGATGCTCGGAAAAAAACATCAATCATGAAGGCAGAATCAAACCACCTAGAGACTATACTATCAAAGGATGGAGATTACTCGCAATTAAAACTCCTGAAACCAGATCTGAACAAGTATAATTTCATAAATTGGACTTGAAAGATCATCAAAAAATAGATCAGAAAGAGTGTATTTTCTCACTGCATAAATACAGAGCCCAAGATTCACTACATAATATTATTGTTACTGTACATTAAACCATGGTTTATCATGTTTCAGTTCAGTTTAAGAAAGCAATGGAGTAGCATGACTGGAAAACATCTTCCTATAATTGACTGTTCAAAACTTTGACATGACTGAGATGAACCTAAAAAATGGAAAGGCAATCCTAGGAGGTTGTGAGCCTCTCAGAAGTCATTGCGGGGCTCTCCCCATCTGGGTAGGCCCTAGCCCCAAAGGCTGAGGTCTCTGCCAGCTGGCAGGAACAGAAGAAAACTAGATTTGTAGTACAAATGAAGAAAGAATCCAAGCATAAAAGCTTACTTGAGGAGCTCTAATACTTCACGTCTGTTGATCTCTGACTGAGCCAAATAATTGGGGCTACCAGCAATGCAGACGTGGTTCAAGTTGATTGACTCAGTCTAATGATCTACTGATAGAGACATGCCCTTGCTTGGGTTCTATTTCTTATTACTATGGAGAACTGCATTTTGTTAGCTTACTCTGCAAACATTTTAGTCATCTACTTTCAATTTGTGAGGGACTACTAAAAGATGAAAGGAACACTCCATCATACATTTGCTTGCCAGTATGAGAAAAATACACACTAGACTAGGCATATACAACTATTCTATCCTTAATAGATAGAAAGGGACATAGCCTCCTGTCTATCCAGTCATCAAAGTAGAAATGGTGCAATTTATTTACTTACTTGGTGTTATTATAATAGATGTCCAGAACTGAATGTGCCAAAAGATTTCTTCTTCTAGATGACAAACAGACTCAGCTTTTGAAGCCATATGTGGCAGAAGCAAGAGTTAGGTACTAATTGTCCTGGGTGTCAGAAAGTTAACTAAATTGCACTAACAGCTAAATGCAGAATTTGTTTTTCATTCCAAAAATACTAACTAGGAACGTTCCCTCTGTCTCAGCAGTGACAGAAGATATACTGAATTAAGTAAATTGGTAAGGCAAATACACAATTTATTTGTATTTTATTGAAATATTTTGTTTGCTTGAGATATTTTCTCAAGCAATGTGCATTTCATATATTTTCTCCTCCCCAAAAGCAATTTTATTCATTTTTACAGCTCAGAATTTTGCTCCATAAAAATATTGTGAAAATTAGCTGTATTGCAATTTACAATTCCATTCATAACATAATCCTTAACATAATCCTTAACATTCAATCCTCCTCCTTTCTTTTGATACAAGGACATTTAAACTTATTTTGATTTTAAAAATCCATTAAAATTGAGAAAATGAAGCAGCATGTAAAAGAGTTCAAGTACAACTCTTTAGGAGCTCATGACAATCATTTTTAGTCTTTCCTTTTTGAAACACAACCCCCACAGGGCAACTGTACAATTTCAAAATGGAGTAAAACAGCATTATTTTGAGCAGTGCTATTCTGATGCTTTTCCAGGTGATTTCATTGGAACGTTGTCTTCCAACTCAACGCTGAGTTTTTGTTTTGTTTTTTTTAAATTCTATTCAGCTATTGGCTACTGTTGAGTTATCTGCTGGGACAGGACTGGGCAACTGCAGGAGAGTATATAAATGATTGAGAAGCCATACTGGATTTTAGATTGCAGTTGACCAGATGCTGAGATAGGATGAAGTGTGCTGTGAGGGACCTGTGAATAGACTGGATTCTTGCTGCAGTACTGGTGAGTACAGGAGTCCTTACTTAACAATTACCTTCTTTAGCAATTGTTGGAAGTTACAACAGCATTTTAAAAAGTAACTTTACAACTAGTCCTTACACTTATGACCACCTCAGCATCCACATGGCACATTTAAATCGGTAGGCATTTATGACCATCAAAGGATCCACAGTCACATGATGACTTCACAACCAGCTTCCAACAAGCAGTCAAGGGAGAAACCATCAGTAAAATCTCAAGTCATGGACACATGAGGTCTCATTTAACAACTGTACTGCTTAGAAACAGCTGCTGTTCCCAATTTAGATAGTTAAACAAAGACTGTCTGCATAAGTTTGACTGTCCATCTTTCAGACAACAACACAGACAGACCCATTCCAAGTTTTTGGGTTTTGTGTTTTGCATTTAACGTCAAAGCTACATAATGAGGTTTGTTGTGTTTTTTTTTTGTTGTTTCTGTTCCTGTTCTGTTGATGTTGAACTAGGGGTGCATGGAAAAAAGCACCCCCCCAAAAAAAATCTTCTTGGGTTAGTCAGTTTATCTGGTGGTTTGTATGTATAGCACCAGCCCTCCCTTTTTGGTTTTTGATTTTGCTTTCTTTATCAGCTGCTAGTGTACTTAATTAACTGCTGATATTGATGACACAACTGACAAAATAATGTTTTGCTTTATTCTTTTGTTCTACTGTTATATTTTAATGAAGGCTGTTCAGACTGTTAAACAACACCAGCTCTTGTTTTCTGCAGTCAGCACAACCACTCCTAAGCAATATTCAGAAATATTTAAATTTAAAAATATTTAAAATTCTCAGAAAATAGGACATTAAAACAGAGTTTTGTTCCATCTACCAGAAGTACAATCAACTCAGTTTCTGACATAATGGTTCAACTGGAGTGCTTGTTCCAAGTTTGAAACAAATTACGTTCTCTATTTCATTTACACTCCTACCATGACACTTCACTATTTGGTAGACAATGAACTTACCAAATCTCATTTTATAAACATACTCAAGATTTGGTATGTCAAAACAGTTACCCAATCTTTCACACTGGTCCCCAATCTTTCTGGCTCAGCAGACGAAGGGGAAAGGGGATGGTTTTGTGTGTGTGCCTACCATTTGCACAATTGGAGCTGCGTGTGCTCACACACTCGACTGCCACTTGCACAGATTGGTTCCCAACAGACTGTGGACCGGTACTGGGCAAATTTCAATTCCAAATTTTATTGGTCACATACACAATCATACATGGGTACGATATGCAGTGAAATGCTTACGCAACC
>JAEANM010029047.1:0-10253 GCA_017656035.1 Myanophis thanlyinensis | reverse complement strand
AGGGGAGCTGAGTCTGTAGTCTAGAGGCTAAGACATCTGCCTACGATGCAGGCGACCCAGGTTCAAATCCCATAAGGTCTCCCTGAATTTTTAAAAGTACCAGCAGTAAAAATAATTAACCAATATATATATATATATATATATATGATAATATAATTATCCATTCTAACACTTTCTCTCTTCAGATCGTGGTTATCAGATATCCCTTCCTTATGTTGTGTCTTGGACCACTCAGAATCCAATTTTATTTGTAATGACTATCCCACCCTCTTAAATACATAATTTTGCTTTCAGATTAGTAGACATGCTTTCAAGAACCCTCTGTTTGTGTAGCAGATCTAATTGTATCCTCAGTATGATTAGATTATGTTACTGCATTTCCTAACTCAGTTTTCACAAATTCATTAACCGGCCTCTGAGCTGACTTGGATCTGGAAAAATCTAAGTGTCTGAATAAAGAGCTTCAATATAAATGACCATCACTCTAAGAACTGAATGTTGCTGCCTGCCAAGCAATATCTGAAGATAGAATTTACACCTAGATTTTCAATAGCAAGAGGGAAAAAATTATAATTTCAGCTAAATGCTGTACAGAACAGTTGAGTTCTAAGAGCTTGTCTGTACTTCTGTTAAAAAGGGACAGAAACAAGTAGATCTCATGAAGGGTAAATCCTATGAAATCAGCAGACCACCGGGTTACCTAGAGGCATCACATATATAGATTTGCAGAGTACACACACCACTAATTCAACATAAATATAATAATTCACAAATCAAGCATGCTTAGTTGTATAGAGCAGTGGTCCCCAACCCTGGGTCTGTGCACTGGCACCAGTCCACAGCATTCCAGAAACTGAATCACACAAACAAGTGAAGGTTCATCTGCAAGATGCAGGCAGCAAGTGAAACCACACCTTCTCCTGTTCTCCACGGAACCAGTCTCTGGTGTCCAAAATGTTGGGAACCACTGGTATAGAGCACATCTGGAAATGCCTGGTAACATTTTGAGATCAAACATGTACATTTTTATCGATTCGAGAAAATGTCAGTGTTTAGCTTGTTGTAAGAAATGGCATGTTGGTGGCCAATCAAATGATAACTTATTCATTTTTAATATTAAAAGCCTATAAAACCACTTGTTTATCCTTGTTAAGAAATATTTTAAAAGAATCAGGCCAATGTAGTAGAAATAACACTATAGGAAAGAATAGAAAAGAATAGGTTTTGGCTATTAAACTTTTGGCTTAAAACTAAAGCGATAGTTTTGGGTGTATTTTTGGAAGAGTTGAAAGACATGGTTAAGAACAAATCATCATGGAGAGAAAAAATCTATCCATGTAGTCCCTGAGAACTGATGGTGAGAAGGATGCAAAAAGAGTAGAGATTGTGATGAGGAGGAAAAGGTAGGCAGCAATTAGGAAAGCAATAGTGCTTTAAAAAAATAAATGGCAGGCCATATCCGCAGACATGCAAGTAAACAAATTTGGAGAGTAACTAGGAGAAGGATTTGGTGTTCCGTTCAAAACTGGTGCCTACCCTCATTCTGCTTGATGATACAGTGGTTAGAATGTAGTATTGCAAACTAATTCGGCCCACTGCCAGACATTCGATCCTGACAGATCAAGGTTTGATACAGCCTTCCATCCTTCTGAGGTTGGTAAAATGAGGATCCAGATGGTTGGGGGCAATACACTGACTCTAAACCAGAGAGGGCTGTAAAGCACTATAAAGCGGTATATAAGTTGATGTGCTATTGCTAATGCTTCTCAGCACCAACTCCTTGATACAAGGCAGAGGGACTATCATTTATGTCTTGCTTGTAGGCTTCCCATAAGCACCTATTTGTCCACCATGAGGAAAAGGTCTTGGGCAAAATACAGCTTTGCTCTGATCCAGCAGAGCAAATAATTCTTTTTCTCCTCCTTCTTTCCTTAAGGAAAGCATTAGTGGGTTTCAGCTTCTAAGCTTCACACTTCAAGCATGAACCACAGGTTCTCATTAACAAGACCTATTACATATACAGACACTCTATCTTGTTGTATATAGTGTCCCTTGCTTCTCTCTCATCCTTTCCAAATAGCTATCAGATTTATGTACAAGAATTGTTGTCTAAGCTCCAGAGAGTGCCCCTCCTCCCCCAATCTTCTCTACTGTTCCTTGTCCCTGTCAAGGAACATTCCTCCCCCTTGGTTGTAAAACCTTGAGCTTTGCTTCATCTGAAGCGTGTGCATTCTCAACATAGTTCTGCTGGCACCAAAAATATCCAGGGCTTCTCAGCTTAACAGCCTGCTTTCTGGACAGTGTCTGGAGCAACTCCCACCAGTTTGGAGCTTTCTGACCAAAGTCATTATGAGGCAGGCTTGTCTCTCTTTTCACAGGCTGTCCAGTGGCTCAAATGGAATGTGCTAATTGCTCCTGGAACAAAACATACCACTTACGTTCCTCTGGAACCACATGGCCCAACGCCAGAGTGGAAAACATCACTAGGTATTTTCATTCTGCTGGGTCTTTAAATCTAAGCTGAAGGTTTCTCCTTCACCTTTCGTTTCAAAACATTTGCTTTCAGGTGCAGAACAGACATTCTTCACCGACTGATACCTGCCAGATGTGCATCTGAGGACCATCTTTCTATACATCACTGAAAACATTTCTTTTCACATTAAAAAAAAAATATGACCCAGAGATGGGTGCATCTGATCCTCAGCTTTCCCAGTGGGATTTCTATGAAAATACAGCCATATGAAAATGTATGAGGAAGATGGATTTAATTTGGTGATGTATCTGTGGAATGAGTCACAATGTTGTCACACAGTAACAAGATTATGTAATAATGTTATGACATTCCCTGAAAATACATGACTGGTGAAACAACCATATCATAATTATCTTATTGTCTGCTCCCCTTCCCCCTCCTGCATATGTCTATCATTGTGGGAAATGAGTAGAAAAATTGATTATTGTAAGTTAAGATTAGTATTGCTTAACCAGAGCCACTCTAAGATGTGTAGACTTCAACTCCCAGAATACCACTCTGCAGAATGCTAGCTGTGAAATAATGGGTCCAGACATCTTAAAATGTCTGAGGCTGAGAAACAGTGACTTTAATCAAAGGAAAGCAATGTAAGGCGCATCAATGGTATTTTTTACTTTATTAAGCTCAGGAGTCTGTCGTATGGCAGGAGATTTGTTTCAGAACAAAAGAAAATGAAATTCATCTCTCCCACCCAGGCAAGAGTCTCTGACTCTGCTATTTTCATAGTGGTTTTATATTTGTTTTCACTTTTCAATACTCTTAAAACTTTATATTCCATATAAGCCACTATTATTATTGAGCACAGGCAAATATCAAGGGACAATCCATAGTTCCTTCTAAGATTTTGGGAATGAGCTCCCTTCCAACTTTTCTGTTGACAATTAATACTTTTAAATATATTTAATTTTAATCTAACCTTTCTTTTAATCAAATCTAATTTTGTTTTTGCTCTTTGTATCATGCAGTTAATTTTAGTCCTGTCTACTTAATGCAATATGTTCCCCAGCACATTAGTCAGAGAGACAAGGCATCTATCCTATGTCCCAGAAGAGACTATGAACATGAATTGTGGGAAGTACAACAATCAAGTATTTGAACTGATCAATTTAGCACATCTTATCAAGTCAAATGTCTTTGAATCAATTCAAATATTGATTCAATGAGCATAGATGCTGTGATTGAAGTGGATTTTTGAAATAAACTGCAAATTCAGTTCCAGCTACAAATTCAAATCAGATCTTGGCTAATTGACATCTTCTAATATTATCATCTCATAGTCTAGAAGAGATATTTGAGGTATGGTCAAATATACACTCTAGCTAGACTATGCTATAATGGTAGAAAATGGAATTTCAAAACTTCAAACTGTCATCATTCATTTAATTCTTTCTGTCATTGACATATTTAGGCCTCAGGGGAGCCACTCTATCTTTTCTTTAATCTTCAGTGTTGTTGTATAGATTTTGACTAAATAATGCTGGTGAAGCACTTCACACTTTTAAAGGCATTTTCACAGCCATCTCCAACAATCAATACAAATTTCCACAGAAATCAAGAAACTACAAAATAATTAGTTTTATAATTCACACAGTTTCACGATAATTTGTCAAGAAGACCTGCATCCATGGTTTGATGCCTGATCTTCTGAATGGTAACCCAGCATTCTAACATTCTGGTTTAATACCACAGAATTGTTTGTGGGAATTTCTTGAATCTGTAACGCAGCCAAGTGTTCTGTGCTGATCAAATTTTTGTGCTGAGCACGGTGATCAACAATTCTGGCAACAGCCTTAGAAGGATGGGAAAGAATTGCCAACAGATTCTTTCTACATTTTACTCTGTGTAAAATGGAGAAAAGAGTGCAGCACAATCCACAAAGGGGAAAAGGAGTTTCATTGCTAGGGATGAGAAAGTTTTGCACTCATGCTGGGAAATGCATCTATTGTCCAATCTCTAGCCAGATATTTGTGTTTGGACTGAGAACAAGAGTCAGGCAGGTGAATAGAAAAGAGGAAAAGCACACCCTGTCCCTTAATAGCAGGAAACAGCATTGAAAGGAGGAAGAAGCTGTTTACTGATAGCCCACTGAAAGATCAGTGAGGGAAGCCTCCACGTGCATTCCCCTTGTCTCTTAGGCTGTATATCAATAGATTTGGGGAGGAGGGAGGATTAATATATGCCATTCCATATTTACATAAATACACTGAAGGGGAAAAACATAAGGAATTTATGAAACAATCAACAATCAGAAGTTGCACTGTTTGATCTTGCAAATCTAATGTAATCTGTTAGTTTCCCTGTGGGAGCTAGAGATGAGGATTCCTTGGCTCTGTGGAAGAAAGGAAAGAAAATGAACATGTACGTGATCAAAAGGGCGGAATTGCAGTTTCCAGTTGTTAGACATTAGTACAACAAGGTACAGAAAACATTGTTATGAAAGGCAAGTTAACCACGTATAAATAGGACTTTAAAAAAACAACAACAAAGGAAAGAAAGAAAGAAAACCAGAAATATGGAGTTGTTTTCTTAGTTGCAATGAATATGGGAGAGAATCTGTAATTTGCCCCAGAAATACACAGTTATATGTTTCAGGTGGTGATGGCTGTGGTCACTGTTCTTTGCAATAATCTTTTGTAATATCCTGTAAATATTTATATTAGATTTTGCCTCTAGGATTTTTGAATAAATTGAGGCATAGTGTTCTACAGCAATGCCTTTCTGTTCTGAGAATGGGGTGGAAGGTTGTTACTGTCCCCTTCCCAGGCTGAGAGAGACTGACTGGCCCAGGGTCAATCAGCTGGCTACCTGTCTAAGGCTAGACTAGAGCTCATTATCTCCCAGCTTCTAGCCTGGTGCTTTACCTACACCAAACAGGTACTCAAAGTAGGTAAAGGTTCCCCTTGCACATACGTGCTAGTTGTTCCTGACTCTAGGGGGTGGTGCTCATCTCCATTTCTAAGCCGAAGAGCCATGCTGCCTGGTGACAATTCTGTGGTCATGTGGCTGCATGACTAAATGCCAAAGGTGCATGGAACGCTGTTACCTTCCCACTGAGGTGGTCCCTATTTTTCTACTTGCATTTTTACCTGCTTTTAAACTGCTAGGTTGGCAGAAGCTGGGGCAAGTAATGGGAGCTCACTCAGTTATGCGGTGCTAGGGATTCAAACTGCTGAACTGCTGACCTTTCCGATTGACAAGTTCAGCGTCTTAGCCACTGAGCCACCGCATCCCCATGGCACTCAAAGTAAGGCTACGTAAATCATTCAGGGGAATACTTTATTCATAAGGGCATTACAAAGCAAGCTTTGCTGCTTGAGTTGGATGAATCCTCACAAGAGTTCAGTCATCTATATCCACATATTCATTCACCAAAGACATGCATACATTTTATGGAAAGTGATAGATAGCAGGAGAGAAAATTGTTTTGTTTTGTTTTTAAATTCCCATTTGACTTCTTATGTTTGCTCAGCATAACAGCCTGGTTGCACTTCATGACTTTTCCATTAAAATTGATTTGCAAATCAGTATCCTCTTGGCTTCTTTCTGATGATACAAAAGCAACCGCCCTTATAAGGCCAGCAAAGGACATTACAGAACTTGCTGAGAGTGACAGCTGAAAGCGTGTGTGTGCCTTTGTGTGCGCAATGGGTGAAATCCTAATAATCCCAGCTGGAAAGAATTCAAAGAGCTAAGCCTGTGTTCTGATTTGCTAGCTTCCTCGATGCTTCAGATAAGTTCTGTGCACGCTCTGGGCATAGGAGAAATGAGGCAACAGTTCTGCCTGGCTTTATGGGATGAGGTTGCATCCTGCCCTGGTGCTTTCTCCTATTTACAGTCAGTGCTAGGAGACATCTTGGCAGCTTTCCCTCCCTGTTCTTTCCTCTGTTGCCCTTGCTTGCCTTCCAAACTAATTCCTGACACCTAATCACTCTCTTTCTTCAAGTAATAGGAGAGGCAAAGGGGAGGAGTTCTCCAGCAGTAGGATGAAGATCAGGGATCTACAACGCATTAAGAAGTATTAGTGCTTCACAATGTGTATTGGTGTGAACAAAGCACTGCTTTGAATGGTTAAAGCAGCTGTGCCATTTGCAAGGCTCATGCAACTATGCTGAAATCGGTTCCTGCTTGATTTTTTATGCATATACATACAGAGCCACTTGGTTTCACTAGCAGTCCCAGCGGAAATGATAAGTTATGAGAGGTGGGGGGGGGGGGAGGGAGACAGGGATGGAAAGAGAAATTTCATGCAATGCCTTCAATTTGATTGGGGGAAAAGTCCTGCAGAAGATACAACTACAGCATCTATCTGCAAGTGATTTAGATATGGAAGTCACAAATCTGTTCCTGTTTCTAGCATCATGCATTGGCCACATGTTCCTAGAGAAAGATACTGCTGTTTTAATGAGTTCAGATGGATGCTGCTTCCACAAGTTCTGAAGCATCACTGTAGGATTTCCCGCTACTGTGTTGGAGCAGAGTTTACCAGAAAAACAATGCTTATATGAAATTTGCTGTTCCTGTTGATAACCCCTTTCCTATTTCTCTGGGTTCTGTTCTTGTCACTTGACTACACAACATGAAAACATCTAACAATGCCTCTGATATAACTTGAAATAATAGGGCAGTTGATTTGGTGTAGCAGTTAAGGCACTAGGCTAAAAACCAGGAGACCATGAATTATAGTCCCATCTTAGACATAAAACCAGCTGGGTCACTTTGGGTCAGTCATTGTACAGAGAGAAGGCAAGAAGAAACTTTGTCAAAAAAGCTGCAGGGACTAATCCAGGCACAGACACATATACACATGCATAAAAGCACAGTTTTAAGTCCACTGCAGTTAAGGTCACTAGTCTACCCCACAAATGGCCTAGGGATGAGGTGAAAGCAACATGGGAACAAGGAAGAAAATAAGGGTTGTCACATTGTTCCATAATTGGGCCAGTGCAGTGATGCAATTCAACCAGCTTCACTACTGGTTCGGTGCGTGCACGCTTTGCTGCCACACAGCACCTTAAAATGAAGATTTTCCACTCCAGAGGCTTCCCATGTGATTGGGAAGGCTGCAGAAGGTAGAAAAACAGCTGTTTCAAGCAACACAGGTAAGTAACACTGAAAAATATTACAGGATATAGGACAGAAAAGGGCAGGGGTGGGTGGGTGGGTGGGGCCAAACTTGAACGTTGCTACCGGCTCAGCAGAACTGGTGCGATCAAGCTGAATTTCACCACTGGGCTAGTAGCCACACTGCCTAAATAAGCATGTACACATCTATGCTGTACACATGGACCATATAGCCAGAGCAATTGGAAGGAACAAACAAGACCAGCTAGTCCCGTGATGGCAAACCTATGGCACAGGTGGCACGCAGAGCCATCTTTCTGGGCACACAAGCTGTCAGCCAACTTACCTCCAGCTGAGCATGTACATGTGATTGCGCATGCAAACATGCACAATCGCAGAGACCCAGCTGGTCTTCGGGCCTCTGCTGTGCATGCATGTAATTGCAGCAGGAAATCCAGCTGGTCTTCAGAGCTCTCCTGCGCATGCACACACAATTGCTCATGTGTGCATGAGTGCTTGCGCACAGCACACATGCATTGCATGTGCAAAAGCTGCATGCATGGGCAAATGGTGTGGTTGCACATGCAGCACACATGGAGGAGCTGCACACAAGTGTGGATGGCATGCACAAAGCATGTACTTTTTGGCACTCAGTAAATAAAAGGTTCGCCACCACTGAGCTAGTCCATTCTTCTGCAATACAGTATATAAATCATCATAGTGTCTCTGTGATAAATATCTATCCAGTTTTGGGTATAATGCTCCAGGCAAGACATATCTAGTACTTTTCTTATATACCTCTTTCCTACACAACAAGAGCAATCACATTGCTTTTGCCATCTATGTGATATTGAGGTATTGAGTTTTGGAGAATTATAATTCTTCCTACAGATATGTCTCTACCTAAAAGAATTATAGTTACCCTAACCATTCTGTAATCCATTACATGAATGAGAAAGAGAGAAGAGATAGAAAAGGGGGAGAATCCCCTCCCACTCTGTATCTGACATCATAACTGCTCTTCTATGTCATAGTCAAATTAAGAGAAGGGAAGGGGAAATATATTTGAATGAGGTGGGGTACCAGACTTGGATTTGGGAATGTCTCATATCTTTATGTGTGTTCCTGGCCCTGCCTTTAATTTAGAAAAAGAACAAAGGGATGAGGCCAAAAGACACTGACATTAAGAAAGATGGATCTTTTGCCTTCACATTTGCCTCCACAAATATAGCATGTATGCAGATGGAGCTGTCTTTGTACTTCCACAAGTTCTATTCACAGGCATTTATTCAAAGTGTAATATAAATACCACTTGAGTTTAATAAATTTTAGGAAAGCTTGTTTGAATCTTCTGTCAGACCGGACTTCTTAGTTTATGGTCCTTGCCTTAATTGTTTAGTAAATCTTGTATAAGCCATTCATTTGTATTATTTCAGAGTTGCTATGAATAATTTTTAGCTGAAACAACACAAGGGAACATTATTAAATATTCAGATGATTGTTTACTTTAGAAGGAGAAAAGTCATTAATTTGTATCTGCTGACCAAAATCAACTCTAAATATAAGTTAAAACTTGTTTTACAACATTGCCTGGAGAGAAAAAAGTGAGTTTGATAAAGCTATAAGTCTGAACTCTTAAAAGCAATAGCCAATTTTTCCTTCTCCAACTTCATGACAAAATGACTCCAAATCTTATCCCCCCCATACTAAAGGCCAATGTCATTTTCAGATAAAAAAAAAACTTTGAGAATTATAGAACATTGAGGACACACAAAGTTGGAGAATTCTGTGCTGATTGTGAATAAGTAATGCTTTAGTTCAATGGTGATATGATTCAAAAAAGATTCCCCACTTCCAGGTTAAAAGCCTTCACAAGGGAACCATTGCTTTTGCTCTTAGGAAATACAAAGTAGCTAAGATTTGGTCTTGTGAAAGAAATATCTTTCTTTAATATCCTGAACAGGAGAGCTAGTCCAATGGCCGTTTTAAAGCACAGACCCATTGATGTTTTCCATCTGAAAAGTGTAATGGCAGAAAAAAACATTGGAATATGATTAAACTGTAGTATGTTTTAAAAAGACAACTTTATCATATAAATACTAATAAGGTATGGGCGGCACTTTTTATTTTCAAAAAGAGTAGTTTGAATGGGCCCCTTAATTGAATGAATGGTAACATACTTCCCTGCTATCTATTTTAATTTGAACCTGTGTTAACACAGGAGCAGTAAAATCCCTTACGTGCCAGCTAAATGACAGTGCTTTTTTCTATATGGCTGCACTAGTATACTTCTATAGTATACTAACATTATTGTATTTTAAGTTCTTTAAACTCCATTGACCAGAGTGCTCTTTGAAGTTTGATGAATTCTCTGATAGTGATGAATATCACTTTACAACTTTGAGGCATATAGCGCTCAACAAATGTATCACCCCCACTTTGTAAACTGCTTTTTTCACCCCACCTTATCTATTGACTTCTGGGCCTTGACCCTCAGTTTTGAACTTGCAATCTCCGTGCTTCTTCCCCTACTTCAAGATATTTACTCTCCAAATATTATCCTCTCTTTAGAGCACAGAGAGTTCAATTCAATTCAATTCAATTTCAAATTTATTGGTCACATACACAGTCATACATGGTACAATATGCAGTGAAATGC
>JAEANM010029045.1:0-10254 GCA_017656035.1 Myanophis thanlyinensis | reverse complement strand
ATAAATAAATAAATAAATAAATAAAGTAGTGGAAGCTATCATGTCCCCACTAATCCTTCTCTTTGTTATGCTAGACATAGCGAGTTTCCTTTCAACTATTTTCCATATAAGTTAGCTCCAGACCCTGATTAAGATAGATGTCCCCTCAGAAAGTTTGGTCTCTGTTCCTAAAAATGTTCCCTGAACTTTAAGGTGGGAATTGAAGATTTTAGTTCTTTCTTCACTCCTACACTAATACCAAGGATAGAGTATTTTCTGTGAAGGTCCACTTTCTGAGGAATCTTTGGCCAAGTAGCATCATTCTTGGTGACCTTTCAAAAAAACCCATTAAAGCACTTTTTTAAATCCTAGATTAATTTTGGATAACATTATTCCACTATCTTAATGATGAGTTTATTTGATAATTTCCTTTAGCTATTAATAGAGTGTTCTCTTCTAGTAATAATGTATGATTTGTGATCTATTCTTATTTTAACCATTGTGTATCAGATATTTTAGGAGGGATAAAAGAGGAATGTATCATGTTTTTTTCAAAAAATTATTTCATTTCATTTACATTTTAGTTTAATAAGCCTTAATTAAATATTGTAATTTGCATCCTTCTTGTTACAACTTATCTCTTCATTCGTATTAAAAGTGGTAACATCCGGAATGATATGGTGGCACAATTAAAGTTTGGAGAGCCACATTTAGACTTGCAAAATTAGATGGAACTTTTCTGCTCTAAAAGATTGAGAAGTGTATTAAATACAATCATTTACAGGATGGACGGTTGGGAAAGTTGTATTTGTGTGTCCAAGGCATCCTTTTATAAAACATTATTTTATAAAACAAATACGAGTCATTATCTCAGAGATATTTTCTTACCTAAACGTGAGTGGGCAAAAAAGCAGCAGGAACAACCTCTGATTTCCAGCTTCCCCATTGACTTTCCTTGTATTTGCAGAGAGCATAGGATGTGACAATCACATGACTTGCCTGACCATGGCTATGTGTCAGTGCAGCAGCATTAAAGTAGTCATAACTTTGGAAAACTTCAATCTCACAAGAATAACAGGTCCTGGATTTTGATGCATTCTCTAAATTAACCCATTTGAGGTATGTTGAATCAAAACTTCTACTCTATGATAGGGTGACCATATTTTGATTTCCAAAAAAGAGGATGAGAAAAAAATAGTCTCTACTTATCTTGTATTTGTTCTCAAGCAGCCGGGGTGGTGGTGGTGGGGGGTGGGGGGGTGGCCGGGGTGAGTGGGGGTGGCACACCTCCACAGCGGCTCTTCTGCTGCCCAGGTGCTGCTGATGGGGAAAAGCGGCTCCAGACAAGCATGCGCTCCATCACGGGGGATGGGGGGTGGCAGCGGGGGGGAGGGCTGGGGGTGCGGTGGTGGTGTGGCAGGGGGGCGGGGGGGCATAGCTCCGCAGCGGCTCTTCTCTCACCGCCCAGGTGCTGCTGATGGGGAAAAGCTGCTCCCGCAAGACGAGCATGCCTCCATCGCGGGATTTCTAAGCACAGTGGAGCGCATGCTCGTCTTGCCGGAGCCACTTTTCCCCATTTGCCCGGACATGACATCTCCACTTTTTACGTTCAGACCCAGACGCCCCGGACTGGACTTAAAAAGAGGACATGTCCAGGCAAAAGAGGACGGTTGGTCACCCTACTCTATGACACACCTTTTCACCTAACTGAAGGCTACAACTAAACAGACAGACAGACAGTTTTGGTATTAGACAGATTCTAAGGTAGAATGAAGTGAACTTTTTTAACAGTTCATAGGGAATCTTTTTTTCCCCAAACAACTAATTCTGAGAACAAAAATCAGTTCTAGCCTTCAGAAATGTATGATACTTCTGATATTTTTCTTGACTTGTATCCTTGAATGATACATGCAAAGTGGTGTGGAGGTGGGAGCAGGAAGAAAAATTGTATACATTACTTCCACCTATTATATTGCTTCCAAGGGCAAAAAGCCAGCATTCTGCAGTAGTGGCCCTCTTTCAACATGACTGACTTCCTTGGAAAATTGAGCCTCTTAATGCCAGATGTTGTGGCATTTGTGGATGGAGGTGGTCAGTAGAGGAGTAGAACTTGCATCCTGATATCATGTCAGAATTCTTAGAGATTCTAATGCCTCCCAAGAAAGTTTTGGTGTCCACAATATGAAAGAGATATTGAGACTCTGGAAAAAGTGCAGAGAAGAGCAATAAATATTATTAGGGTTCTAGAGGCTGGAACATATGAAGAATGGTTGCAGGAATTGGATATGTTTAGTCTAGTGAAAAGAAAGACTGGGCTGATATGACAGTACTGTTCCAATATTTCAGGGGATGCCACAAACAGGATTTAAATTATTTTCTAAAGCAGCAGAAGGCAGGACAAGAAGCAATGGATGGAAACCAAACAAGGAGAGAATCAGCTTAGAACTAAGGAGAAATTTCCTGTTAGTGAGAACAATCAACCAGTGGAACAGCTTGCCTACAGAAATTGTGGTGCCCCATCATGGGAGGATTTTAAGAAGAGACTGGACAAACATTTGTCTAAAATGGTATAGGGTTTCCCCCTTGAACAATGGGTTGGATTAGATGACCTCCAAGATCCTTTTCAGCTCTATTATTCTGTTGTGAGGTCCCTTCTAACTCTGATGTGCTATGTTCTAACCAGATGTGGCAAGCCCAGATGTCCTCTCTAGGTGGAGGGTCTTTTCCACTGTAGGCTGGTGACAGAAAGTTTTAAAAATAAATAAATAATCCCAAGCAGAAAAAACCCCCGTCCCTTCCTACAATCCTTCCACCACCAATTTTATTTTCAAGTTGCAGAAAAAAACACCAGTTTTGATATTTATTTCAATAAAAAGAAGAGAATGATAAGAGAAATTCCTAGGGCAAGAGAGTATAATTAATGACCAGCTAGCCAATAGATATGTATTTAGCCTGCCATTATTTCTGTACTTTCATTAATTCACAAGGGAAAACATGGCAGAGACCATCTTCCCTGTTTCTTTTCCATATTGGGCTTCAGAAAGTCAACAGGATAATGGAAAGGAGAACAACAGAAGTGATGTCCAATAGAAAAGGACACCATCCTCTGCGATCTCCAACAATAATGCAGGCGCAGCAATGAAACTTTACAGAAACTGTCTAGCACTCTGAAATCAAGGAAAACCAATGCCACTTTCGCAGGGGAAGAAAACTTTTAAGAATTCACAAGAGTTCTTAATTTTGGTGGCGGGATTATGCTGAGCCAGGGTACTCAACCTTGGCCCAGTGTCATCTATGTAAAACCTGCATCCTTAAAGCGGACACTTCAGGACTGAAAAATATGTCATGTTGAGAAGAAGAAAGGAAACAGATAACATTGTTCTCAGAAGGACCATTACACGACAAGATGTTTTGTATGCCTCTTAAAGAATTCTTTGACCAACAACCCATTGATTTATTTAAATGAACATAATGATCTTCCTTCCCTCTTTACTCCCAGTTGTGTCCTGCCATTCCAACTTGATCAGAATATTGATATTTTGATCTTCCTTTGCCCAGGCAAAACATCTCACTCTGAATCTTTTGTGATATGAATGATACATGCAAACAGAGATCTTTTGGGCTCTCCACCCTTGGAGGTACAAATCCTACCAAATTCTTGTTTGGTCAATTGATTTTATTTAAATAAAGCTATTTGTAATCTTCATGGTGACCTCTATAACTTATTCTGAGTTTCCACTGAAGAGTACCCAATGGTTATCATGTGAACAATGGACCCTTTTTCCTATATTTTCAAACCATAGGTAGAGTTCCCTTGGATGAGTTTGACATCTGGGGATCAAACATAATATAGCTTTCTTCCACTGTACAACCATTGCTCCAAAGAACTTCAACCATTCTGACTTCAGTTTAATCCCAACCCTTACATCACTTAATCTTTAAAATTCTGGTGATTTCATTTAAACACAATGGCTGGTATTAGTTTTAGTACATGGAGGACATAGAAATATTTTCTGAATGTGAAGTGATGTGGAATTGTTTAATATAATAAGTAATATCTGGGTTAAATTTGAATTATATGGCACTGAGTGCAGCATTGAAAGAGCTGACTGACCAGGTTGGAGCCAATTCATGGAGAAAATTGATGTGACTATAAAGAATTGACAATGACTTCATAGTAAGTAATCTATCAATCAAAAAAAGTAATCAGATTTCATGATAAAGTGTTTTGCATAGACACATTCTTTTTTGAGTGTATGATCATTTTGAAGTCTATTTTATGCATGTGAATGAAATATCCATTTTTGAGGAGTGAGGATGTTTGGGAGACTTGCAAAAACTTTGCAAATCTCACAATGTGGTGAGATACTAATAGGCAATTTCTTGATCACTGTGAAGCATTAATATTCTTTCTATAATCAATCAAGGATGTTGAAATAAAAAATGATTTCTTCTTGTTAGTCACAGTAAAAGTATAGTTGCCAATAATATATAGGCGTGACCTGACATTTTTGTTCTTGTGTGAAACATTGTGAGTTTTTCTCACTTAGGTAGGTTTTTCATATCTATTTAATCTAACAGACAAAAAACTTGACAGACAAAAACAATTCAGAAGTCTAAAAGACTGAACCCAACCTTAGAAGTGATGTTATAGATAACTAATATGATCAGACAAATCATTGTGGGAAGACATGTAATTTCTTATGTTCATGTCTCTGTAATAAATTTATTTCTTAATTTTGTTTGGCAAACATGAGATGACTAACAATCATCTCTAATTTAAATTTGCAAAACTGGAAAAATATGGTGAGATCTCAAATTCTGCTTCCCTTTGGGATTTATGGAAAAGAGTAGAAGTGTATACTAATTTCTTCACACAAAGTCACACGAATGTAGCACATATGGACACATTGGTCTTAGATCTATATCTATCCTTATAAAATATGAGAAGGAAAATAAAAACCCAGTCTCATCTCAACCTGTAAAAGCAAGGATGACCATGGCCATTAGACATAAAGATTATGTTAAATCCAAATATTGATTAAAACTGAGTTTATATAACACCTGATGTCATTGATGTCATTTACATAATAACACCAAAATCATAAAACAATGCAAGTGATGTGAACATGTAAATTATATGATTAAGAAAACGATACAACTGGACAGAAATGATTTATAAACACCAGAACTTATACAAATGACGATTTATATATGGTAGCAGAATCCAGAAAGTCTTGATTAGATCCAACATTTGCCACTATCCAAATGATAGATTTCAAGCTAAGACCTAAATTTTAAATTTTATATTTAATCTGTGTTTTAAATTGTGGGTTTTGTTTTTTAATTAATTCTTAAATTGAATTTAAAATGTTTTAAATGATTAGCTTATTTAATTATCTTAATTGATTTAATTGTATCTTGTATTTTTATTGGTTGTTCACTGCCCCGGTGAGGAGAGGGGGTGGTATATATGGAGAGGGGGCGGTATATAAATTCAATAAATAAATAAATAAAGACCCAAATACATGCCCATTTTACAGATATAATATTTAAATGATACGAACTATGATTGTACTGATAATAGATAACCTGCTTTATATAGATTTATAAATGACTTATTTCTTTCACTAACTTCACTCTGAATCCACCCCATAAGTAAAATAAAGCAAGGACCCAAGGAAACAATGTTTAAACTATTTTAAATTTAATATTTAAATAGATGGTGCTAATGGTTACTCATTAAAAGGCCACTAAAAACATAGGTAGGCTCCAAAAATTCAGACTGGTTTCCATATCTCCTTCCTGCCATCTAGTCGTTGTCTATATTTTTGTGACCCAGTTATTATGTCTGGAGAAAAGCTGCCTTATAAAAACAAATACAAACTTCCTATACTTTCCATTAAAAAATATAAATAACTTCTAGGAGCAAATCAGGCATTGTTTCTTATTAACAGCAGGCTTAAAAAAAAGTAAGAAAAAATATACATTGACACAATATAAAACATTATTCCCAAATACAGGAAACAAAACTACCAGTTCTTATGTTTGTGATAGAACTTTGAGACATCCTGGAAGGTTTTTTTATTTTATTTTTCCAACTAGACAATCTGTTATATATATATATTTCAACAGTCCAACTCAGTAAAGAATTCATTGTGAAAGTAATTATCTTTCTGACTACTTGCCAAGAATATTGGCGATATTGGCAAGAATATTATGAAATGAACTGGAAAGAAGTTCATTGATTTGTTTTCTTATGGCACCGAGATCCATCTCCGATTGTTTACGAATTCATCAAGATCCCACCAAATCTATCTATTGGGAAGGTATCAATCTTTAAATGTACATAGATAAAATGAAGAGTTTAATTTTGCATAAATATTTGCCAAGGATTGATATGCCTTACGCAATATGCTATGCAAATAGCTATGAAGAAATATACGATTAACACATTTTATTACAATGTCAGTTGGAATGACCAACCAGTGTTTAGGAAAAATTACCCATGTTTGCAATAACTAGCTAAATTCCTGCTTGAGATGTACACACAATTTTCTCCATGGCAGCTATCCAATTCCATAACCTTACCGTGGAGTGTTGTATTTATAGAAATTTAATCACTCTAAGAAGTTTCAGAAGTTTCATTCAGCTAAAACAATGAGAAGTGGTTTGAAATAGTAAATACAGGATCCATTAAATGAAGTGCTTAAAAAAAACCCCCACCATGTCTATATTTTAACTCATGCTCAAGTTTGGGAACACGGAAACTAAGAATAGTCTTAGTGTTCCAGGCAGTTCTCAGCCTAATTTTAAGTTTATATTACACCAGAGAAAAGAAAGCTTCAGACAGTGTACCAAATGTTAATTGCAAAGATGTTAATGGTATAAGATGGCATCAAATGGTCCTCTTTTTTTATCTTTCTTGTTAGGGATAGAGAAAGGTAGAAATTTATTCCTATAAATGCTAGGGGGTGAAGGATTTCAAAGGGTTTCCTGCTTAACAATAAATATTTCTAGTACACAATGCAGAGTCTAACACATGCAGATTCTATAATAACTAATCGTAGGTGATATGATGCAATGGGCACCTAGAAAGTCAATGGACAGGAGTTTTGGCAACACAGAACTTTCCTGGGAATGAGCAGTAAATCTCATTGGAAAGAGGCCTGGATCAAGAGACCGTGTTAGTCCTGAGCTGGTTGGGAGAATAGAGATCAGGTTCAGATTAGTCAAACTGCAGACACTCTCAAGTCGGTTAGAAGGTTTCAGCTTTAATCTGGCAAGATTCTGTCTATTAGGAGTAAGTAAATAAAGGATTGGCAACCAGAACAAATGTGCCAGTACCCACAAAACGTTGCCCAATTCAATAGTCATACTGGTTCATTTACTTGATTTTAGGCAATAGCCTATGCAATTCATTTTAGAAAATGTCCAAGTGAGACCATGTGAAATTAGAATTGCAGAACATGGTATAAAACAGAACTCTAGACGCTCCATCCATCCATCCATCCATCCATCCATCCATCCATCCATCCATCCATCCAATTATTGCCAATGCTGGGAAAGGAGAGAAGAACAGTGGATTCATCTGTAAGCAAAATGTCTCATTCCCCACTGAATGCTGATTGCATTCTGTTTGCTGATTTACAAGACAGCGGTTACACAGATGTTGTAGGAGGGGACAGTTTGATAAATGAAGTATCTACAACCATTTGTCATTGCAAAACAAGCTGCATTTTTATTTCATTAGGAATAAAAAGGAAAGAAAGGGAAAGCCATATTGTGTGTTTGTGGCAGTGCTTGTGGCTAGAGCCCTTTCATTTTAGCGTATTATTAATTGCCATTGTGAAGGTTTATTTTAATGCAAGTAGCAAGGGATCACTTCCTCTGATTGTTTCTCAAGAGTACATATGGGAAAATACAAAAAGTTCAACCTTTGATTTCCTTGCCCCTTTTGCTTGTTATTAGTAGGCTTTCATAGCAATACAAATAATATATATTCTCTCTCTCTCTCTCTTAAAGGAAAAAAAAACAACGCATGATGGTTTTATCATTTTATGTAGGTACAAATGCTAACATGAATGTAGCATCCCCATCTAGATTCTGTTTAGGCACAATGTTGCCTAATCCCTTCCCTTCCCTTCCTCTCATCACAGTCTAAATGCAAAATCAAAAAAACAGTAGCTTGACTTTAATTTCTCAGCTTTGCACCTGCTGCATATCAAAGCAATCGGGCTGTGCGTTTCGTTGAAGAAACAGAGCAAAATTACCATTCAATTTCGGCATTTTGTTCCCCCGCACAAGTGCACGCATGCATATTTGATGCTCAACATATTGCTTTCTAAATGATTACCTCCAAACACAGATACACGGAACTCACAGGGTTTTTCGGCAGATGCCAGCGTACTTGGGGGAGGAGGGGGAGTTCCTTAATCTTTGATCTAGAACGGTGATGATGTAGTGGAAAATAATCTGGAGCTATGGGAGGGGGCCTCTGTCCCAGAGGGCAAATAAACAGTGGGGCTTGGGATGTCTGGAGGGCAGGAAGAGGGCAAGGATGAACTCAACCTAGCAACTTCTAGTGGTCACCTAAGCACCCTCACTCTGATAGCAATAGCACTTTAGACTTATATACTGCTTCACCGTGCTTCACAACCCTCTCTAAGCGGTTTACAGAATCAGCCTCTTGCCCTCCAACAATCTGGCTCCTCGTTTTACCAACTTCGGAAGGATGGAAGGCTGAGTCAACCTTGAGCCAGTCTGATGATAGAATAATTGTTTACCGTTGAGCCAACGGCAAAGTGCATCCCTAATAAAATTGTAAAAAATTAGACTAGGTCACCAGATGAACTGGAGAGCACTATATGAAATGAATTGGGTGCTTTAACCGAATCTTCTCCCAGGACAATAAGTCTAATGTAAAGACAAGGTCTGGGGAGGTCACCAGTTGGAAATCCTCATGAGGCCGTTCAGAAGAGAAAAGAAGCATTCTTTTGTCAAATTCTCTTTACTTCCTAATATGTCTGAAGATCTGCATAAAAAAATAGAAGATGCTACTTATTATCGGTCAAAATTTAGATAATAAGCCATTAGGAAATCTCCAAAGATGACAAACATAACCCTTTATGGAGTTAAAAGAGAGTATGTTACTATCAGTAAGCCTGGTTTATTTTAATGGATTGCTATTGCTCTCAAATAAAATAGTTCACATTGTTTTATAATCCGCGATCCCTTAATTTTACGTGGACCTGGTGACCACCGATACCTGTTGAACATTAAGCAAGAATGAATTTTACATTTGAAAATAAAAAATAAAATATTAACCATAATTAGGAATCTGTTTCAATCAGCTATCTGCGTACATCGATTTATGCTTTTTTTTTTTTTAATGCATTCATTTTGTGGGGAAACAGGAATTAAACTGTCACACCAAGCTCTATCAGCTCCAAGTGGTACTTGGGAAGTGAAACAGTGCTTATAATTTGAATTTTCTTTTCTTTTTTAAAAATAGAACATATACTTGTGTTCCAGTAGCCTACATATATCTCCTAGTTAGTGGGATATAAATAACAATACGTTGGATTGAAAAGTAAATCATTGGATAAGAGATCCTAGATTGCATAGCACAGCATGAATATGCTTTTGTAAAACTTGACTTTATTGTACCAGTGGTGTAGGGCCAAATGCTTGTCGGAACTAACTGATGGCCTGGGTATGATTAAAACTGGCATCCTAACTATGCATTTTCTATGTCACTAAAAAGCAGATAATGTAAATATTGTCTTTGCTCTAATCCAACAAGTCAGTTTAGTCATTTCAGAAAGTTTTGTCACCTCCATTGTGCCATTGTACGTATTGCCAAATATTTCCAATATTTTGCATACAATAATCTTGTGGAAGTTATCATACATTAGAAACAGTGTTTCATGGCTGTTTTTAACTTTATCAATCCCCAAGTGAAAAAAAAATCCAGTTTCAATTGAATATTAATCTTCAAAATCCTCTGAATTACACTGCATGTGTTTGAGCCCCAACTTTTCTAGCATTTTTCCATATTCAGCAAGCATGATAAAAATGGCTCCAATAATTCTAATATCTCACAATATGTTAATTTTGTTTAATCATTTAATTAGGCTTATTATTTCTCTTCAGTAAAAATCTTCTTGAGCTGAGGGCCATAAAAGTGTTTTAAAGCACAATCCGAGTTGGTATCTGTTCCATATTCTCAACATGGCATGTCCAACTTTTATTTTATTTTATTTTATTTTATTT
>JAEANM010029044.1:0-10254 GCA_017656035.1 Myanophis thanlyinensis | reverse complement strand
AATGATAAAAAGAATGAATTATGGATACTGTGTCATAGAAAAGATATGAATATACATAATGTTAACATATAAACTGCAAGAAATACGCAGAGAAGAAGGGTTGTATAAGAAATGGAAGAGGATACATAATGATTCTGAATATGTACTTGCACTAACATATATGATAAATGAGATACAACGATAAAAAGAATGAACTAGGGACACTGTTAAAAATGGGTATGAGCATATATAATGTTAATATATATGACTGTAATATAAGTTAAGGGATGGAAAAATGGCTAATATAAGAAATGTAATGAGTAAGACTATCAAGTTTGTATTGACAATTATGTAAGCACAAAAAGAGGAATGGTACAAAGACTAGTAATAATTAGGGAAAGATGTATTGTCATTGTTATTGTTATCATAACTATTAGAATATAGTAAAAGATTAGAGATGAATAGGGAATTTGATAATAGGATTCGGTACAATGTTGAAATGTGGATTTTTGTATATTCAAAAGGGATGAGTATATTTAAGATGAGCATTGTTAATAGAAATAAGAATAATAGTATAGAGGAGGATTAATATGAATTTGTTTCTACCAAAATGATTAATAGTATGTGATATAATCAATCTTTAAAAGATGCCCAAATACCACACTGTACACATAATGATAAGTTGGGGTTCAAAAATAAAAAATGTTACAAAAGAAAGAAAAAAATCAGCTAATAGTACCCGAATGAAATTGAAGAGTGCAAAATTCTTTAGTTGTGAAATAAATGTCAAATGCACTGGTAAAGGTTGGTGGGGGTACCTGACTTGATAATACTCTTTGGAATATTAAATCAACTGCAAAGAGAATATGAATCAGCTTTTCTCTTCAAAAGATAGCTGGACTGATTTTTCTTGAAGAAGAAGAAAATGTTTTCACTTCTCATTCAAGAAGCTTCATCAGTTCTAATGGTAGGGGGATGGAAGAATAGGTTCTGATAGGACGGTGGGGGGGATTGAATGATTGTATTTCTTTGTAGTCATCTGGTCGTTAGCACTCTCTGAATTGAAGACACTTGGGGCAGTGGTGGAATTCAAATTTTTTTACTACCGGTTCTGTGGGTGTGGCTTGGTGGGTGTGGCTGGGGATGTCATGTGACTGGGTGGGCAGTTTCTGTAAGTAGAGCAATAAAGATTAGGCTAGAAACAACACCAGGATGTTTTTTTCCTGCCTTCCTTATAGGATTAACCTATATGTAAAGTGAGAAAAAAACAAAAGGAGATTTCTTCTAATAACAGGTTCTCCGAATTGCTTAGAAAATTTACTACTGGTTCTAGCAAACCTGCTAGAACCTGCTGAATTTCACCTCTGACTTGGAGGTTATCTATGTCCTCAAGGTCACCTGAAACAGGGTGCAATTGATTGAATCATAGGCTGTATTGTAAACTAGACTTTTACCAAAAGAGACAACCATTGGTTTGAAAGAGGGATGAAAGAATCCATCTATGGATTGAACTGAACACCCTCCCTCAATGACCCTCGCTCAATGGGGAATGAATAAGACACCGCTTATATCTTTGTTGTTTCATCGTACAATCAACCAGTTTATTTGGGGTTTTTTGGTGGTTGTTAAGATTGTTTGCTAGACATTTTAACTTTCATCTGGAATACATACATGCATACTCTGCAGACTGTCAATTATGTATTTAAATCTTTGCACATGGAAAGGATACACACAGGAATCAAGAGGCCATATTAAGATATCTTTGCTATTTATTTGCTGACATGGTGTTCAATTCAACCATAATTTTGTTCTGGAAATCATCCTTCAGAAAGACCATAGCATCCGCTGGATGTTTTCCATATCCAGAATTTGTTCTCTGCAGTGTTTGATGTATTTCACCAAAGAAAGACAGATTTTTTTTTCACAAAAGGAATTCATGTGAAACAGTTTAAATCTAAACAATTAAAATAATTTTTTTTAAAAAAACTAAAGCACTTGTAATCATAGCAATTCTTCTAAAGTTGCACCATATGTCCAGAAAGAGATCAGTTGTATATTATCTCTCAAAATTACCAAGGCAGCTGACTGACTCATTCTCTCAAATTAACTAGATCACATATTTCCTCCCTATTGTGTTTGACTCAAAGTCTTTTATTCACACCCCCACTTCATTTAGTCATTACACAAGTGTTTTGCTACAAAAAAACTAAAAAATACATTTGCCACAGATAAATCGTACTTTCCCCCCCTTCTTAATTTATGGTCCAAATTGCAAGGCAAGGGGTTAGGGGAAAACCCAGGTAATGAATCTGTATTTTTACATGTAGAAAAAACAGCAGCAGGAAAAAGAGTTGGAGGTAGGGGACAAGAAATCTCCATGGTGATATTCACATCAAGCTGCAAAATATTTTTTCAGTTAAGCAAAAGTCTTCCTTTTTTAAAGGTTGGAAAAACTGAGATTTTTACAAGGGTGTCCTGTGTAAATGAGTAAGAGGCTCCATCTTAGCTGAGATACTATACAACAACTATAGTAGATGTCAATTAAATCAGATTGGATCCTAGAAACCATATTGACACTGTTGCTTAATTTATACAAGAGCTTCATCTTAAACTAGATTCCTGGCTAAAACAAGCACAAGCAAAACATAAAATTGTACAAAGATCTCCATGGCACATGCTGTAATAAAGCATTACAAGAATAGTGGTTCAGAAGAGTGGCTTTTCACTTGTGTTGTATGCTGTACTCATTCCTTGCTGTAAATAATTTAAAATGAGTGACAAAATCATATTTCATATAATTGTGTTTCTATTCACTTCATTTGACATAGTCAATAACCACTTTGTTGTTTTTGGAAGGTAATAACCAGTACTGGTATTCAATCTGGTCACACCAGTTCTAGAGAACTGGTACTGGCGACGAGCATTTGGCCCCACCCATCTGCTCCTGCCCTATCCTGTCCTATAGCCCCTTCTTCTTTTTCTTTCTAGCTTAGCTGAACCGCATGAAACAGCTGTTTTGCATGCCTCTGCAACCTTCCTACTCACTCCAGCTGCCTATAGTAAATTCAGTGGCTGCATTTTGAAGCCGCGCAGCAGTGCGGATGGTACACACATGCGCAAAGCACGTGTTCACTGAATCGCTAGTAAAACCGGTTGCATCCCACCACTGGTAATAACAAGTATCACTTCATTTAAAAAAAAAAGATTTAAAGTTTTCAATTACATGATCCAGAAGAATATGATAATTCCTCTTCTGGAAATATGATTATTTCTACTCCTAAAATCTCTCTCTCCATTTAAAGAACATTATGATAAATCACTTAAACCAAGAATTATTGTACCATAAATACCATTAGTTTATCATTAAAAAAAACAAGGAAAGAACGATTTCAGATCCAACAAGGAATCGCTTAGGTATTCCTCTGATACAGTGGCATAGTAATGGCAATGTTCTTTTTTCTACAGTACTATAATTTTATATGCACTGTTATCGACACATGTTTTTGTAAAATCTTGTATATGCATTAATATTGAATCTTAGTCCTAATCCATCTGAGAAATACTCTCCTTATCTCTGGTTTTTGTAAGTCATCCTACATAAACAATTTAGTAATCTCTAGCTATGACTTTAACAATCTAAATGTAAACTGTCAACTAGGACATCACAAATGTGAGTAGTATCAACACCTGTCTTGTTGACCAGGGGAAAATCATGGTTTCTAATCCCAAATTACTGGAGTACTCTGGCTAGCAGAGTTAGGTTGCTGGGTTGGAGTTAGGTTGTTGCTCTGCATTCGAGAGCCAAGTGCTGCTGTGTGTCCTTTGCTCCAGAGATCCTGCCAGGGACAGGAAAGGACCCCCACAACTTAACACCACCACCCCAGGCAATGCTGATGTCATTGGCTAATCCTTTCAGCCCAGAAGCACCTCAGCACTACTGGCAAGTGCATTGCAATCCCAAATTTGCATGAGTATTTGTACTTCGATTGCTTCCCTAGTTACTCATATGTTAGAGATGATGAGGTCTACAAATAGTTTAAAAAATGTTTGCAAACAAAATTCAAAATATACATGCTCATCCTAAATTACTATACAACTTCTGGACTTAAGCAAGCATTCCTGCTCCCTTTAAAAGTGCTACTGAATTGAAATTTGTTAACCTGGAACACAAGGAAAATAATGACATTAGTTTCACAATAACCGCACCTGGTCAATCTTAGGTGGGCTCGGAATGTAAATTGTATCAGACCTGGTTAGCATTTGGATGTAAAATTTTCAAGGGATTCTTGGGTTATTGGGCCAGTCTAGACTAGAAAACAATTCCAGAAGAAAGCAATGGCAAACTAATGCTACTGGTAAGATTGTTGCAAAGTAAAACAAACAAAATCATCAGGATCTAAATTCATATTGAAGCATTCTTGATATGAATGATGTAACTTGTAATGAATTAATGTAGTCTGGCCCCAGATACCTGTTGGAGTATGCTCCTTGGCATGACAAGTCTCGCCCTCAACACCAAAATTGTGAATGTTAAGAGTTTATCTTGCTTTTTTCTCTGAAAGTTAGATGATGGGTGAAAGAAAGACATCCTGACTTAACAACAGAAAATATATAATAGAGTGGAGGGTGAATTATAGACCTATAGTATTGCATATATTACTATATATAACAGTGATGGCAAACCTTTTCGACATCAACTGCCGAATGTGAGTGCATGTGTGCTCTTATTTGCTCTGCGTGCAGGGAACACATGCATTCCGCATATGTGTGCAGCTACCACAGGTGCGTGATTCGCACGCTTGCATGTCTTCATGCATGCGCGATCACACAAGTATCTTTCGCACATGCACACACTGCAGATGTTCACACATGCACAATCGTGTGGGAGTCTCACGCATATGCAATCACACGGGAGTCTCACACATGCGCAATTGTGTGGGAGTCACATGTGAATTTTTGCACACGCGCAGTCATATGGGAGTCATGTACAGATTGTCACACATGTGCAGTCATGCAGGAGTCACATGCATGTGCCATTGAGCAGGAGTCACATGCACACGTGTGCAGTCAGTGAGTTGGGGCGACGGCTGGTGTGCCAGCAGAGATGGCTCTGTGTGCCAGCTGGGGCACACGTGCCATAGGTTCGCCATCATGGATATATAACATCTAAACTTTAACTTACTGAGCATTAAGGCATTTTGACGTCATTTATCAAAGAATAATAGCAATGTGTGCTATGATTCATGACTGTGGAACATACTCCCTCCTGTAGTTATAGGTGTTTCATCACTAAAGGTTCTCAAGCAAGATTAGGCAGCTGTTTGTCTGTCTGGTGATTCTTGCCTGGGCACTGGTTGGATTCGAAGAATTCCAGATCCCTCTCAATCCTACACTTGTATATTTCTAAGTTGGCTTCAGTTAACTTTTAAGAAAACCTCAGACTTCATTAGTTTCTCTATTGGAACCCCCACTCCTTTGTAATTCTGGTAGGTGTTTGTAATTCTAGTAGATGTAAAATCTAATAAAAACCTTCCGCTATACATCTGCCTTCGATGATGTTCCACAAAGTGCTTGCAATCAGAATGAGATTGATAAAAGGGCTGTTTTTTTACAAAAGGAACAGATGATGGGCTCCATCCACAAATCTATCAAGTGATCTTCATGTTGTTACAGAAACAGCACATCATTGTTGTAAAACTTTAACAAATAGGTCACCAATTTTCTTCTTCCCAGTAGTAAGTCATTTGGTCACATCCATCATGAAGTTCCTCTGCATTATGAAAAAAACTAAAACCAGGCCTGTTTCTCTAAAGAATGTTCACTTTATTGTAATTTAATAGGCAACCTGGCAATCCATCAACATATGGCTGTGTGGCTGAGATTTCACACACCTAAACAATAAAAATGGAAGGAAGAACAAAATACCTCATTGCTAGGAGATGATATTTCAACACAATCTGTTCTAGAATGCATTTGTTATAACAGCACAGACCACTATAGTGCACTCCTAATGTTTCTGAATTGGAGACATTAACATTTTCTTCCATTTTCATATTTTATGCTCTGCCAGATTTACACTCAGATTTGCTTTTAAGAACAGAACAAGACTGCCATTTGGTGGCCAGACCCCTAAACTGATTAAAAAACTAAAACTATTCAAATCAATATTTCTCTACAGTAAGTCTTAATAAAATTACTTCCATTCATAATAGCACATAATAAAATTAGAACATTAATAACCAGTTTACATGGGGCCCACCTGTTTCATCACCCAAAACTGACTAGTTTTAAATATGCATTGATCTTATATTTCCAAGAGATTTATGAATATTTAGAAGAGAATAGATCTACTCAAAATAAAAATACATCTGTATCTAATCAACAATCTTTAAATCTGTGCTTGCCAACAATATTCTTAGCTCCTTCAGTTTAAAAACATAAGTTTTACTGCTATATTACCCTTCTAAGTTATTTTTTTTAGGTTCAGTTTACTTCCAGAAACTGTACAGCGAACAATTAATGCTTAAATGTTACATCTCTGAAGCAATTTATTTTAAAGTAACTTTGCAATTTGTTTGTCATATGCTTTGAAAATGTAATCTTACACTGAGGGATTTTTTTTCAAGAATTGTATTTCTTTAAAATTATTAAGAACTGCATATCACTCTTGGTGTCTTTAAATTTACTGTCTAACTTGGATAAGGTACAATAACTTGAAAGTACCCAATAAATATATAAATATTTAAAGAAAACCTATCCTTTAATATGTTACTTTTGGAGAAGGTTTCATCTCAGGTACCAAGGGATACCCCATATGTTTGTTAACCTGATAGCAGAAACAAGCCAAAGCATTAAAACTGAATAAGTTAATCTCTCAATATGCCAGGGTAACTTTTTCTACAAGCAAAATCAGATCTTTCACGCAATCCTTATTATTAATCACTTCAGAAAATGCAAAAACAGGAGCTTTGTATGATAAGTACAGATTTTGCCTGAAAAATTTAGAAATTAATGTTTTGGTGTGATACCATGGGAAACCTTACTTACTTTCTGGTAAATAAATATTAGTTTTACAAATTTCAGTGTATTTCAGTCTTTAAGCTTTGTCAATATATTTTTATACTCTGCTTTATTATAGCCATAACTGTATTTTCAAATATACTAAACTATATTTCTAATATTTAAGTTTTCTACTACTATACTATTTGACTGCATTATTTTTCTTCTTAGCCATTATTTTTCAGTTATTAAAGGCTATTTTGTCCTTTGTAATATTCTACTTTCCCACAAGGTGGCACTGCAAACTAAAAAACCCCACCAATTATTAGCAGACTACTTATGCAAAGATGTACACATTTCTCAAGTGAATGCCTGCCTTTTCATTAAAACATTTGTTAACATATTCACATATATAAATATAAAACATAAATTCTAAGAATGTTAATAGTTCTGTATACCCTATTGTTTAACAAAAAAAGAAAGGAGGGGGAAGAATCTTTCAATAGCATGTGTCTTTAAAAGTAATTGATTCCGGAATATCAGCAAATATTCACTACTGTTTCAGTTACTTTAATTTTGTTTTCAATGTATAGAATTCAAGGGGTAGCGGTGCATGTATCTCTGTGCAGCTAGCCAAAAAATAAGCAGTTGCTTTTAATGATTTCAAGACAGACATGTTATTTATACAGTGTGGTATTCAAGCATGCACACAGACACACTATGCACACTTCCGTTTTTCTATTTGCCTTTTAACTAATTTAACAATTATATATATATATATATATATATACACAATATACACAAAACAATGGTTGCACTTGTGCTTTTAATCATATTACTTTTTTCCAATACCATTTAATAATGTGAGACTCCAACTTTATTTTATCAAACATGAAGAGCTTGCATTTTAGTGATAATAGAAACCACAGGGTACCTTTTTAACACTTAACATTGGGAAGAATTAAAGCAGCACTTGTGAAAAGTATAGTATTGTAGGCTAATAAACTATAGAATTAGTCTTATTTAATTCTATCTCCCTTTGCTTCTCCTCTCTCAACTGCTATTCTAGCCAGGCATCCCAAAGTGATATTATGTTCAACAATTCTGAAAATTAGAATTTCAGGAGAAACAACAATTACCTATTTTCTTTAAATATATATATATATATGTTTTATTGTAGTTTTCCTTTAACAACCAACATTTTTTTGTGGACAATGTAATGACTGGGTTAATATATTTTTTACACAATGCTAACAATAATAATATAGTTTTATCTTCCAGCAACCTTAATATACTCATTATAATTATAATATATTCTTATATATCCCTATAAATTGGGAAATGTTATACTATTTCCCAATTTATACTTATTTCTTTATTTTTCCCATTTGTTGGAGTTTTTCTATATTCATCTCATTGGCTTTAAACAATACTATTCTCTCTTTATGATTCCTTATCACTTTTTCCAAAAAATATAAACATCCGTTTCTTCATACAATATACTTGTTAACCCCTATTAAATTAAATTTCTTGATGTTTTAGTGTTATAAATATCATTCAGTAGTTCACCATATTTTCAGTATCTCTGTTTTCTATAGACACCAATAAAACCAGTTATTAATAGGATTTAATGTCCCCAAATTATATCTCTAACTCCCCTGCATTTATAATCCTATATTGCTATATATTCCAATATGTTTTTCCACCATTATCATAACTTTAGATATATCTGATCTTAGTCTTCCACCTCCGCCTCTTAATATACTTATGTTTATAATGAATTCTATTAGATATCTATATATATGCGATTTTCCCACTTTGAACTTGTTTCTATTGGTTTTTAGTATAGTTACTATATTGCAAAATATTGTATCTCTATCATCTCTCAACCTTTTAAGAATTTCATTATTTATTGATTTTTGGGGGGTGGTTCTTTTATATTTCCCTCTTAGAATCCTGTATGTCTTTCTAACATCTTTGCACAGACTATTTGTTCCCTCTGCCTTATCCATTATCTCCTTCTGCTGCATCTTTTGTGTATGCATCCATAACCCTTTCCTTATTTTTGGAAAATCTTTTTTTGTCTCTATTCTATTGTAAGCTCTTAGGGGATTATCTGGTTTTTAATATGTACTATTACTATCTTTTCAGTGTTTTAGCAATAGCAATAGCACTTAGATTTATATACCACTTTATAGTGCTTTCCAGCCTTCTCTAAGTGGATTACAGAATCAGAATATTGCCCCCAACAATCTGGGTCCACATTTTACCCACCTCGGAAGGATGGAAGGCTGAGTCAACCTTAAGCCTGGTGGGATTTGAACCAGCAGACAGCAGAAGCACTGCTGTAGTGCAGTACTGCACTCTAACCACTGCACCATCGAGGCTTGTAGCTTATTTTTATCTTCTTGTAATTTATTTTGCTTTGACTCCTCTACCATTCCTTCTAACTTCTCATCCATCTTCTGTTTATTGTACTCATCTTTTCTCAGCTGTTATCTACTTTCACATCTTTACCTTTAATTATTCTCATCAACTTCTCACAATTCTTTGTTACCTTTTCTAACATTTCCTCATAAAACTTTACTGTCTCCTGCTGGGTCATTTTGTACCAAACTAATATACCTATAGTATTCCAATATCCCAAAGTTTGAAAATTCTAAAAAAAATAAATTGTTAATAAAATTTAATCATTCTCCAAATGTATTAGTTCAAACCTCAAAAAATTCTACATTTTAAATATTATAAATTTGTGCTGTTCAGTCTTTATAATTTCCAAATTACACCTTCCCAGTTGTCCAGATTTTAAAGTATTATTCATCTCTTCTCCTCCTCCTCTTTCTCTTTCTTCTTTTCCCCTTCTATTGCTTTTCGTTTTTTGCTTTGTATGATAGTCTATCAAGTGGTGTTAACAACCAAAGTCCAATTTAGCCCACCAGGTTTCTTCAAATCTTTCAAATCCTCTTTTCACAGCACAGTTCCAATATAGATGTCAGTGTTTGGTTTAAGTTGCCTTAAAGATCTTCAAAAAGCTCAGTGAGTGTTTCCCAGCCTCCAAATCACCTAAGATAAAATCAAGGGCAAGTAGCCTTCCAGGTGTTATTATTATTGCCACCTACCATGCGTTGCAGGCATGGCTTCTGTGCCATGTTTGTGTCAGTAGGTGGCACAGAGAAGCAGGCTAGGTCTACGCTCAGTACTCTGATGGGTGGGCACTCAGAATGATTACTAGCCTGACAAAATTGCAAATTTGCCAAGGATGCCAAGTTTGCCAAG
>JAEANM010029043.1:0-10254 GCA_017656035.1 Myanophis thanlyinensis | reverse complement strand
AATTGTGTTTATCTATTTTTACTTGCTGTGAACTGCCCCGAGTCCTTAGGGAGATGGGGCGGTATATAAATTTAAATAAATAAATAAATAAATCTAAGTAACCTTTTCACCAGCCTCCTCTGTTTTTGGATAACAAATAGACCTTTGCTTCCAGAAAATACCTTAATAAATACATATAGTTGACAGTTAGCAACTTGCTAAATGTAATCATTTAATTCACTGAGAAAACCCCCACTGTCTTTCATACTTAACAAAGAATATCCTGGATATCCATAGGTATAATACATACGTTACATACATAAGTTTAGTTGGGTTTTTTCATATCTTTGTTTGCAATAAAGAGTTGGGTTTTATAATCATTTTTTAAAATTCACATTTAAATTATATTGTTTTCTTTTACTACCCTGTATCTCATTTGTTTCTTCCCTTTTACATAAATATAGAGAGAAACTATGCATGTGGGTGTGTGGCAGACTAATTTGAAGTATCAGATACTACAAAATACAATTTTTAAATCCCAAAAAATCAAATAACATCATTAGACATTCTAATATGTGTTATTTAAATTATTTATAAGCACAATCCTATTTTAGTACTTTGGTATTTCAGTGTTACTGTTTTTAGAATTCCTTTCTGGATCGGGGCACTCTTCACACGGTCACTTCTGCCCTGGTGACTTCCCGTCTGGTTTATGCCAATGCTCTCTACATGGCGCTCCCCTTGAAAAGCATCCAGAGGCTGCAGTTGGTTCAGAATGCGGCTGCGTGGGTAATTATGGGAGCCTCTAGGAGCTCCCACGTTACACCTTTCCTGCGTGAGCTGCACTGGCTTCCTGTGGCCTTCCGGGTGCAGTTCAAGGTGCTGGTGTTAACCTTTAAAGCGTTCCATGGCTTGGGACCCGGGTACTTACGGAACCGCCTGTTGTCACCATCAGCCTCCAGCCGACCAGTGCGCTCCCATAGAGTTGGCCTTCTCGGGGTTCCATTGTCGGGACTGTGTCATCTGACAGCCCCGAGGGTACGGGCCTTCTCTATGGCAGCACCCACCCTCTGGTGAACTCCCTCTGGAGATCCGTACTATAACGGATCTCTGGTGTTTCCGACGTGCCCTGAAGACCCATTTATTTCAACGAGACAGCCTGGCCTGATACCTAGGGTTATTAATTTAAATTTAATCTAATTTTAATTGAATTAACTAAATTATTTTAAATAGTTAATATTTTAATTTTTAACTGTTTTTTATCGAAATTTAAATTTAATAATGATTTTTAATAGACAGCCTTTATCTAATTATTTTAAACGGGTTTTAAATTGTTATTTATGTATTAGTATTTTTATCTTGCTGTTCACCACCCCGAGTCCCTAGGGAGAGCGGCCGTATATAAATCAAATAAATCTTAAATCTTAAAGGAAGAAAAATCAATACTTTAATTTTTAAATGCATATTTCTATTTTGTGAATCAGTTTAATAGTTACATTTTCCAGTTTTATTCAGTTCTTAGACTTACATGTTTTTCTTAATTTTTTATTTTTTAATCTGAGTATGTATTAATTCTATAATCCAACCATTTTTAAAAATGCTATTGCAATTTTTGCCTTGTGAGCAAGTCTTGTTGCATTTCACATTATTTTTTGACTTATTTTTTTCCTTCTATTTTCTATTCTTCTCTATAGAATTACTCTATATGACTACCAAGCCATGTGTAGAACAACCAAAGAGAGTAGTGATAGTGCCCACACCTTATTGGATGTAAGTATTCTTCTACTGCTTATAATTACATTGTCATTTATTTCTAATCCTATATATCATTATCAAAGTATAAATAACCTTTATTCCTAGTGTATTTATGGTGTGTTTATGGTGGCCAACAAAACATGGTAATTTTTTAAACAATGAGCTTATATGAATGTTGAAGACTTTTCAGCATGTTTGTCCCTAATGTATGTGTCAGCATTGGAAGCCATATTATCCGCAGAAGCTTCTATGCTGCCATTATTCAAAGCGAACAGTATGCTTGCATCCTGGATCCTAGATTTGTAAATTGCCTGTAAATACATAACTTTGTATAAGCACAGTAAGCATTTTATATATTGTGTGATTACATTTCCTAGAATAATGCTTTTGATCACAATAGGATGTGTTTTGGACTAGAGGCATAAAATTGTACCATAACCCTCATTTACCTGGAAAATCAGGAATTTTAAAGACAATATTATATTTGTTTCTGGCCAACTTATAAAACATGAATATCTTCTTGCATTATAATCATCAGTGTAAATCATTGTTGAATCAAAATTAGAATGATTTAAAAAAAAATCAAAGTGTTATAAAGTAGAAACAATTACTGCTGACTCATTTGATTTATATCCCAGCTCTCCTCTAGGACCCCAAGAAGGCATATGTGCCACTATCTTCTTTATTTCCTCACAAAAATGTTATGTTGGGCTGAAAGTTAGGTTCTGTTGAGATATAATAACAAGACCTTTCATGATCTTGAACCAGTATCTCCCCAGTTGTAATCCACATATTATAGAATTGATCTACAGGTTTTACATTTATAAATTAAATAAAGCAGTGGCCTAACTCTAACTTTCAAGTATTCTAATCAGGAGTTTGTGATAACAAACATCATTGATATAAAATGAAAAATCACTACCATGAACAGTAAGATGCACATATATAAATTCATTGAGGAGTGAGGGAGGGAGCGAAAGAAGGAAGGAAGGAAGGAAGGAAGGAAGGAAGGAAGGAAGGAAGGAAGGAAGGCAGGAAGGAAGGCTGTATTTATGTAATTTTATCTCCATTTCATTCTTGCAATCTTCTGAGAACCATTTGATTGGCTACTGTTAGATACTGTTAGTGCGATTCAGCAAATTTGTTCAAGCATTCACTAAATGCTTCCTAAATTTTCTAGTAGTGAACAAGTAAATTTACAATATGAGTTATATCTCATAAAACAATATGGTTTGTATCTCATGTATATAACTTTTTGAAACTTTCTAACCATTCTTGAGTTGATATCATGTCTGTCCTCATTTATTATTATTTTGAGCATTATGATTTTTGGATGATACTAGAAGATGCTGTAAATCAATGGTGGGGTAATAGTTATAGAATAAATTAGTCTGGGAAGTGATAGAAGTGATAAAAATTCAAGTAACACATTATTCGTTTTGCCAATAATTATATCACACATAAATGTCACAATAATAACTGTGCTAAAATCATATTTTATTCATTTGTGGAAATGTTAATGTATGTAAAACATAGTATACATCTGTCACTTAATATATAAATATTATACATTCTGGCTTTTTGATTAAGTAATTTGTTTGTCTTCAGCCTTACAAAGCTTTCTTTGCTGCAGTCAAATGGATTGTGACTGAACTTGTCTTGTAAGTAAAACTTGTTCTGATTTGAAGATCATACTTTTCCATCTTTCATTCTTCTTGTTGTACCAGTTGAGTAATTTATGTACACTTTCAAATCCTTAGTGTATAATTTTAGTGGTTTAAAAAGTACTTAAAGCCTTATGGATTTCACAGTAATCATTTCTAAAATATAAACTAATAATGCAATTCAATACATGCCTACACAAAAGTAGAATCCTATTATTTTCAGTGGAGCTAACTCCTGGGTAATTCAAATATAGGATTGCAGCCTAAATTTATTACTGTGGTTGCACTTAGATGTAATATAAATATTTAGCTGATTCCAGTTCTGCTTGGGTGGGCTACTAATGTGTGTATTTTCTCAGAGGATCTCCTGTTGTTCTCTAATTTCTTAAGTGATTGCAGCCTTATGATTGGCATATTTGAAGTTCATGCAAGATCTAGTGGTGTTTTCCACGTGAGACAGAGTTCCTGTCAATTCATAATAGTTTTAAAGTAAAAATGGATTATACTCTTGAGTGGTACATTAATTTCATTTGAATAACTGGACTGTACCAGTAAAGCACAAAGGAACTGTTTAGTGGTGGGAGACATTGAACAATCTGTAATTGACCAGGTTTATTCCTTTACAGATATTCAGGATGTCTATTTAAATGAGATTTCTCATAGTGGGTGGAAGAGAATGTGTGCATATAATTTATTGCAAACTAAATCTGCAAAATTCAAAATATAATTGAACCTTGATGATGACTATACAAACCAACATGAGTATTAAAGGGTAAAGTTCATAAAATGTATTGCTCCTCAATTGTTTATGATAACTGTTTTTCTTTTCAGTGTGAACATTTAAAAGCTATTGCCATTGACTTTAGCTTTCATATAAGCATGACATGAAGCTGACAAATTTTCAGGAGAAAGTTGTATTTTTGTATGAGAAAGTTTTATCATTTGCTGATAAAATCAGAAATAGTATTTTAGTGTTTATGAGCCTATTGTGGAAATTTGAGATTTTGAGTACCCAAGATTGAACGTATACATCATGGACAAATTTTAATCCAACAATCAAAATGTTCTCTTTACTGGAAAAATAGCTACTGCAGCTTGTCATGCACTAGAAAGTGCAATAAGGTATTTTTAAATAAATTTCTTGGCTACAGAACAGTCCAGCAGCGATACCAATTTCAACAGAATTTGAAGTTGTAAAATGAATTCAGCTGGGAGAAAAATTTCAGCTATAACAGACTATATCTCATCATGAGCTTAGCTTGATGTCTGTTTTTGAACATGCTGGAAAAAAAATATTACTGAAAGTTAATGGTATGAACATGCCAGATGTAATCAAATGATATATTTCTGTGGCTTAGGTTTCTGGTGGAATTTAATCTATGCAATTGGTGGCATTCAGATCTTATAGCAAAGGGTAAGAATAATTTATATTAATAGATATATTAACACCTGTGATATTTGCTTTTATAAGAAGTCAATATTCCACAAAGCTTGACAGGAATCTCCAGTTTTCCTAAGGGTATGCACAAAACAGAAAATTATTTTCTTTTGAGTTTGGAGTAGGCTAGTTTAACAATAGTTTTTGGACTTAGAGTCAGAGGTGAAATTCAGCCGGTTCACACTGGTTCTATAGAATAATAACCGGTTCTATAGAACTGTTATTAGAAGAAATCTCCTTTTGTTGTTTTACCACTTTGCAGGGTTAATCCTGTAAAGTTGTTTCTAGCCTAATCTTTATTGCCTTGCTCACAGAAACTGCCTCTCTCCTTACTACATTGTAACTTTGGTGAAGTTTAATTCTGTGCTTGGTGATGTTTAATCCTGTGGCCACGCCCACAGAACTGGTAGTAAAAAAAATTGAATTTCACCACTGCTTAGAGTGCTTTTCTAACACTACCTTAGTGATGTCATCATTACTGTGTTGTATTTATTTTATTTCAAACATTGGGATTGCAGTAAACCAATTAAAGTTTCTTAGAGATGATATTGCTGGAAAAGCATGGGAGAGACAGTGACTACAGTAGTCTAGCAAAATCAGTCTCAGTGCAAAAGTCAGTATTTCCACCCAGAGTTTTGCAGCTCCTGTGTAAGTCCTATGCACCCGATAAATACATAACCTGGGCAGAAGTTGTGAAAGAGAAAAAATGAATTCTTACTCCCTGGGCTTGTCCAATACAAGGAGCAAATTGAGTACATCCATTGGTTTTTGTGGGAATTTAATGTATGCAATTGGTGACATTCATAAATAAATGGCTAATATGGCTTTTAGATAGAGCAATTTTTATGGCACACTGTACTGAGAAAGGAATCATCTTGGTGGCTTGTCAGACAGCTACCCCAGAGCAATGCAAGGTATACTGTATCATTCAGCTCACTCTCCAGAGCCACTTGGTTGAGGTAGATAGCTATAGGAAATAAATAAATAATTTAATTTAAAAAATCCTATGAAACCACTGTAATATTCTTGTATGATTTACGGAAGTCTTAAGGAAGAGGGAAAGGAAGCATTCTTCAGGCCCAGCTGAAATGTTGCTCCCATAGTGCCTGAGATTTAAATCAATTGCAGTATAAACATATATGAGGAGCCAATTTGGTGAGGTGGTTAAGGCACCAGACTAGAAACTGGAAAACTATGAGTTCTAGTTCCAAGCTAAGTACAGGGCAGCTGGATAACCCTGGGCCAGTCTCTCTCTAACCCCTAGGGAGCAGGCAATGGCCAACCACTTCTGAGATCCTGCAAAAAAAAAAAAATAGCAGAGACTTATCTAGGTAGTCACCAGGAATCAACAGTGAGTCAAAGGCACCCTGCATCTTTATTTGATTTTCAAATGACATATTTATACTTTCTCATACTGTCCAGTGAAATGGTTTGCTAGCCACAACTCTTTTTTGGAAGAATTAGAAATAAATATGTGTTGCAGCTATATAATTAACTTCCATCCTTCTTTTCTTAAGGATACAGGTTTGCCATTACCTCAGTAGATAACAATACTGCCTTTTAGAATTTACTTTACACTGGAAGCTGAGAATATAATTATACACGTCACCTGCTCCCTTTTGTTAATTACTAGGAGGCTGCAAAGTACTCTCTCATCCTGATGACAAAAAAGGCATCATTTTAATGCAGTTGATGTTTATAGACAATTACATGAGCTGGCAGTCATAGGAGAGATGATTTCCAGCACAGATCCAAAAATTAGAGAGCAAGGTATTTTATTGCATCCTAATGAGATTTATGAAATCAGCAGTCAATACACCTTGAATCTTTCCTTCCCCCCCTTTTTTTTTGAGGGGGGGGCTGGGTTGGAGGAGGATGGAGGTTCCTGAATATATCTTGCAAAATGGAAAGAAAATATTCAGAGTTATTTGCATCCTATTTTTTACTTTGAAAAATTCAGTAAAGAATATGTGGCATCTGTTTTACCATGCTGATCATAGGAATCCCAGATGTTAAGTTCCATAATTCTATGGCATGAGATACTACTTATCACATTATAAATAGACACAAGTTTCAGGCATGGATATATGTTGATTTTAAAGAAAACCTAAAATAAAACTTGAGGATTTGGGATTTTCTTTTAAGGAAATTTGGATTGGATCCAAACTTAAGTCATATTTACTATAGACCCACTGCAATTAGTAAATGTTAAACTGACTGGCACCAACCTGTATCATTGATTTTCATGTGTCTCCTCTGGAAGAATTGTCATAATTTGTCATCAATAATAGCTAACTAAGGAACATGGCAGCAGATGGTTTGTACATTGGCATACTCTGTAGCCTTGTAATGTACACCAAAATAATGATAAATATATTATAAGTAACTGGATATTAAAACCACACAAATTTAAACTAATAATATTAAAATAACTGGACAAAATGGTGGGCAAAATGCAAAAATGTGGACCCGGTGATGAGAATAAGGCAAAGAACAACAATAAAGGGGAATATTAAAATATTAATAATATTAAAAATAATAGATTTAAAGCTTCTCTAAACAGGCTTAAGATAGGGGAGGGGTATGGTTAAGCAATTAAATCAATTTGGCTTTTCAAAACAGCACTGAGTAAATTATAAAGTTGTATTGCAAATACAAAGTATGGTATTAATATCACTCCTGTCAGATGCATGAATGTTACCCAACTGAGAACAATGCTGCCATAATTTCCCATGGATAATTAGGTGTTTTTTTAAGAAGTGAGGAGGGGAATGACTATGAAATACTTTTGAGTTCTACTACTAAGTACATCTATATTGTTGTTGATATGTTCACAAATATTAAATTTACTCATCTATGCAGTTACCACTGAATCAATATCCCAGGTCTTTCTTACGTCCAAACTATTGTTAGAGTAAAGCCATGTAGTATAAGAATATCCTTTAGTACCTTGTGTCTTTTTATAAATGTCTTATTTAATTATAAAATAAATCTTATGCATTACCAGCATAAATCACAGGGTGGCAGGAGCACTGTAATGATTTCACAAGGTCCAAAACATTGATATAGCATCTCACACCGAAGAACTGTAAATGAAGTTATTATCAAGACCCTTCAGTCTCTCTTATTTTCTTTAGCTCAGCGATTGAAGCAAACCCTAGAGCCCTGTGACACTGAATATCCAGCTTTTGTTTCTGAGCGCACAATCAAGGAGACCACAGGAAATATTTATTGCGACAACTGCTTCAAGTAAGTACTTAATTCTTTTTCCATGGAGTTGGTTGAAAAATTCTGAACTGCATGGTCATCTCATGGAAAACTGGCTTTTAATATTACTCTAATCCCATCAGAATGAATAACATTTAGACTGTGATACTCATAAATGTAATAAATCAGGTAAAGCAGTGTGACCTTAGTGATTCATAGGAGTCCTTCTTTGGGATTCTATCTGCTGTAGTTCCATAATCCAAAGAGTAAACAATAGCAAAACATACAAACTGAGTCACTGTTTTATCTGTTACATTAGCTGATCTTTTATTCAAACTATACAACCACAAATTTAGACACAAGGGAAAACACAATCCAAGTCAAGGGAGGGGGGTATATGAGGCCTCGTTGATTATACTATATAGGAGGCATATTATCCAAATCAATTTGATGCATTCCTATTTCTTGATACAGTAGAATTATAGTATCAGTGATCAAGGAAATGTCATTTTGAGGCACTAAAACTGGTTCAATATTAGTAACATTTTTCTAATTTATGTTGGAATGGCCTGGAAACTTGACTCATCCTTTGTTCCAGGTTTGTAACCCAGCATAGACACATGTGTCATGATTAGAAAAAGGAACTGAAATACAGAATTGTTGGTATATCACATTAGAAGTCATGGCAACAGATGTTTGACAGCATTATAAGTGGGAAAGTTTTGAGATGTTTGATGCAATCCTTCTTTTGCACAGTTTCCTTTCAGAACTGAGGATTATTGATACAAGAGACAGATATTCACAAATCTATGGACAGAACCACATGGAGCTTAGGAAAAGAAAAACACTAGCTATTTATTTGCCTTTCTGTTTGTAAAGAGAGGAAAGGAACATTTTAGATATAGACACAGGGAAAACTGAACCGGGAGGCAGGTCAAATCAGTAAGCTAGACTTAATTGGTTGCTAATTCTCTGCATTTAGGTATTAGCTAAAAAGAGCAAGGTGATGGATGTTTCTCTGTAAGCACTAAACTCTCAACACTATGAACATAACAGTGTTTATGGTGTCTTGATATTTAAATAGACTGCAAATCAACCTCAAAAGCGTTTTAAATGAGGTAGGAAAAAATTGGTTACCTGAACACCCTGTAGTAACTCCTCCTGATTTAGTCAGAAGCAGATGACATTTATTAGCTAGTTTCTCCAGCAGTCAATTTTCCAGTCCCTTGGTAGATAAATTAGCTGCTGATGTAGTTACCAGCTGTAGATACTTCTATCAGATTTTCATTCTTCTGTATTTCAGAGCTGCACAGTGAATACATGAATCTTTGTGAAACTTTACACTTAGAAAATTTCCTTACTAGATGATGTTTTATACATCTTAGTATAAAACTTTATTCTTTATTATTGGTTTCTATTCTTCTTCACTGGTTTTACATTTTGTACCTGTTAAGTTCAGTAATATAATGCTTGAAAATAAGAATAAGTTAATTTGACTTGCCATTTCCTCAAAAAAAGAGAAAGTTGGTTAACATTTGAAGTAGCAATAATCAGCACACAGATTTTTATACTCTAGGATCTGGTGCAAAAATAGGCATTCCTTTTTTCTTTTTTTCTTTTGTTACAAAAATAAGGGAAAACATTTCAAATGTAATATCCTCCTCATTTAAGCTTTGTGTATGGTTATATAAAAAGGAACTGTAATTCAATATGGCCAGCTTTTCCCTATGTGAAATAAAAATATACCATTGATATTTTCAAAAGTATTTTCAGGTCAGAAAGTATACTTGGATTGAATCAGTAGGAAAAATGACTTTATTTAAAATTATGTAGTTTAAGAATAATTGTGATAAATTTTCTCAGAAAGTCTCCATGGTAAAAATAAATCTTCTATGCAATAATGTTGATCTCAAGGCACCTGTAATTTTTTTTTTTCACAGCAAGGAATAGCAAACCAAAGAAATAAGTGCTAAATACTCATGGGAACATTCTTCATGGTATAATTTATACAATTACTGTCATTTGCAATCAGCAAATGGTGACATAGGGCAGATTCCCAATGTTCTGCTTCTGACATCACAGTGTTTTTGCATAGCTTTGCTGGTTCTTTGTTGAGTGGGAAGTTACTTCCATTGAAAGAAACAGAGAGAAAGAGAGTGGGGAGGAAAGAAAAGAGAAGAGAAAAACAGGAAGGAAGGAAGGAAGGAAGGA
>JAEANM010029042.1:0-10254 GCA_017656035.1 Myanophis thanlyinensis | reverse complement strand
ATTCTCCTATTCTGGCCTGGCCCCTCTGTCAAATTTTAGAAACCATTGTGGCCTGTGAGTCAAAAAGTTTGCCCACCCCTGAACTAGATGGTATTTTATTTGCTCTATTTGACAAATTGACAAATTTGCATGCTTTGCTCAGAGATAGTAAATACTTGCCTCTATCCAAGGAACATATTGAGCACTTCTTTTAGTAAGCACTTAGCTTTTATTTCTAAAATTAGTCTAAAAGAGCAGAAACTTTTTTTAAAATGCCATGCTACTTGGAAGTTTTGTTTTTCCATCATAGGTGTAAGTCAATCACATGTACATCTAGCACTAGCACTTAGACTTACAGTACATACTGCTTCACAGTGCTTTACAGCCCTCTCTAAGTGGATTACAGAGTCAGCATATTGCCCGTAACAATCTGGGTCTTCATTCACCAACCCCAGAAGGATGGAAGGCTGCATCATCCTTGAGCTGGTGAGAACTGAACTGCTGAACTGTCAGCTGTCAGTCAGCCGAAGTAGCCTGCATCTTAATCACTGCACCACTACTAGCTTCTGAATCGAACCACAACGGCTTTTTAGAACTTGACCTTCATATGGTGGCACACAGTGAGAGGATTTGGATTTATTTATTTTGTTGTTGTTAGTTGCAAAGTTGTGTCTGACCCATTACGACCCCATTGACAACGTTCCTCCAGGCCTTCCTGTCCTCTACCTCCCGCAGAGTCCATTTAAGCTCACACCAACTGTTTCAATGACTTTATCCAGCCACCTCATTCTCTGCTGTCCCCTTCTTCTTTTTCCCTCAATCATTACCAAGCATTAGGCTCTTTCTTCTCCAGTGAGTCCTTCCTTCTCATTAGGTGGCCAAAGAATTTGAGTTTCATCTTCAGGATCTAGCCTTCTAAAAAGCAGTCAGGGTTGTTCTCCTCTAGGACTGACTTGTTTGTTCGCCTTGCATTATTTATTTTATTTATGTGTAAATAAACATAGCCCATACAATAGAAAAATAAGCAGTGAGATTTACAAATAATTAAAAGAATTTATATATGGAGTGTTTAGATTACAACAAGTCAACATAGTGAATAGGTCAATTTCTCCAGGGAGTAATCTATTATAAAAGGTTTAATGGGAAAGCTTAGAGTAAAGTAATCAATAGTTACGGAAGAGAAAGATGAAAAAGAATGAATCTGGGCTTAGATGGTTCTAGATTCTAGAACAAATTCACAGGTTTTTAAAGGTCATAGTTACAACTAGAATTTGGCAGCCTTGTTGTTTTTTTGGGTTCAGTGATGCAGACAAAGGAAGAACAACCAATGAAAAGAGCAAAGAAGGAGCAACCTTTTCTGGCCCAATAGCCACCTCCAGCCTTTGAATGTGCACTAAAGGCTGCACTATAAATGTAGCACACATGATTAAGTCTCCATATATGTCCTTTGTAGCTTTTCTTCCTATCACATTAAAAATTGCAATGTGATAACAGCTTTTGGAGATCCCTGGAAGCATATCCAAGATTTGAGAGAACTGTGTATGACTGGAAGCCATGCACCTCTGGAACACAAGATTATTTTACTTTGTTTCAGGTGTGCAATGCAAAAGAAATTGATGCAAAACTTTAAATGCACAAGAACAGAGTCATACCATTTTTGTCAGTACATGAATAAGCAACAGATTAGACTTCTGTTGTTCAATCTACCTCAATCAGAACAGATTTATAAGCAAGAATGACTCATATAATTACAAAAGTTAGTTGGGAAATTCTACAACATTCATCATGCTATTCCTTTTTTTCCATTTCCTGTATTACTCAGTTCCTTGCCAAAAAGTAAATAAATGAAATTAAATTTATAAATTCTTTGAAAAGCAGATTCTGTGATGGAAAAAGTGCATATATTGTAAAAAAACATCTATGAGAAAATTTTATCTAGTTTCTCTTTGCTAACAGAACACATTCATCACTCCAAGGGTGATGATAATATTCAGCAATTCCCCCATTCTCTGTAGCACCAAAACCTTTTGATTCTTCAATCCTCCAGAGCAAATTTGTGATATAAAGAGGCTGAAGTGCAACATAGAAATCACACAATAGTTTTCCCTTCCCTATTCACCTTTGGCTAATAGAGGGGACTTACTGGATATCATCCAATATTGATATGATTAAGGTTATATTCAGAAGATAACAGGAGTGCTAGCTTTTCTATTCAGCTAAGATAACAGTGACTGTTATAGCTGACACTGGCTATTTGTTTTTTGTGCTCAAGAACAAATAAAGCTAGATAATGTGCTGAAGGAGTAAAGAGATTAGTCATAGGAAGAAAAGCAGACAATGTCATGAAGACTAAGGACATTCCAGTAACAGAATAATTAAAGCAGTGGTCTTGCCAGGATAATACACAACTGTGAAAGCCAGAAACTAAGAAGATAGAAAGCTTTGATTTACAGATTTGGGGAAAGTTATTAGAAATGCCACAGAAGGAAAGAAGAATAGACCAATCAGTTCTTGATAAAATAAAATCTAATATTCCCTTGAGATAATGAACAGCAAGCAGAAACTCACATATTGTACTTTGGCCATGTGATGCAAACAGGGAATGGACTAAAAAAAAAACCCCAATTGTAATAAGTAGAAGAGAAAGAGCACAGATAGATGGAGGGATTGAGACACAGAGATTACCAAAGTGCTCTTGGAAGAATAATGAAATGTTGTCAGAAGGTAGTCCACGTGGTATTTGTCCAAGAGTAACCAGGGGTACAACTTGCCCGAGTGTCACCTTCCAACTTGGACTGGGTTTGCATATGCAGTATGCACATCAAAGTAAGTAAAATTGTTCTTGTTTTTTTAATTTTTATTTTAATAATGCATGACTATTGTTACTTGCCACATACAAAATGCTCTAAAAAAAGGGTCAGATGAGAAAAGATGGCATTAATGGCAAAGCTTGGAAAGAATCATTATACTTCTAATAATGATACACAAGCCTGTTAATGCAAAATGGAAAGTTCAGTAATGATATAATCTCTGTTGTTTCAATTATCTTTGTTTGTTAAATTTAAAATCTAATAATCTTATCAGAAGCTCAAAGCAGCATACACTGTACTATTTTCCTCTCAACTGCAAACTGAATAGAAATTGGGTTGTCACAGAGAGACTAAAGTCAGCCTAAAGTCACCCAATGGGCTTTCATAAAATAATGGAATAGTTAAATATCTCACGCCCAAATTTAGTTACAAAATTCTACTCATCATGTAAAGATTGATAGTATCAAAAGAATGACCACAAGGATGTTATTTTGGTATCCACCACAATATATATCCTGATTTCTTAAAACAAACATTTTAAAAAACATTTTTGTATTTATATTTTTTATATATCTTTGCAATTAGGTGATTAATAATCTGACCCATTGGGCTCCCTCATTATGAAAACATGGCATAATAAATGCTGTGGTTTCTAAGGTTAGGCTCTTAGTAGCTCTTGAGAATTTACAACAAAATTGAGCAATCTAGAACTATGGGATTGAAAGACTAAATTTCAATTAATACTCCAGATGCTAACATGGATTCTGAAAACTGCGGATGCTTTCACTGTAAAGACCCTTTGTTTTTATAGCTACTACAGCTGGATTCTGTCCATCCCAGTCCTTAATCATCTACAGCTTTTTTGCTTCTAGGACTTCCAAACAAGGCAGCCCCATTTCTCATTTATAAAGCCATGTATTTTGCTCCCCATCCCAATTTTAATCTTTGTTTCAGTCTTGATGTAACTCAAAGTTGTACCTACAAATCATAAATATATAAATAACATAAATGTATCTCTTTGAAAAACTTATTGCTCTTCTTTCTTTTAAAAACAGGTAATAATTTTACTGTTTCTAAAATTTGCAGTGCAGTACAATAAAATTAATGTAAAAAATCATTTTTTAAAAATTCAATTACTGAATTTTCATTCTGCTTTTCCATCTGAAAATTGGTGTTTGAGGAAATTGAACAAACAAAAATTTAAAAAACAGTGCAATAATTAAAACAATAAAACATAATTGTATAATACAAAACTTCATTCAATGTTTTCATTCAATTGTTAGGCAAACAGTATACCACACAGATGTATAAAATAAATGGATAACTTCTTATCATTGTATTTCTTCCTACCTATTTAAAAATAGGTATCTGAAGTAACTTATATTTTGGGCCACTTGGTATACATATATCTTTTAAAACAAATGAATACATTTAGTTTCAACAATGATCACAGACACTGAGTTTCTTAGCAACCTACTCAAAAATTATCAATTTTTTCAATACTTCATATAAAATATGGTACTACCACATACTTTAGAATCTAAATCCACACAATGATATGTTATTGATGTAGTTTACTTCCTATTTTCATGCACAGATCCTATTCATATGTAATGCGAAGCCAAATTTGATATTACTGGAAAAAGTTTAGATGGTTCTTCAACTATTAGACCCATCTATTTTCCTAATCTCAAATAATATCATAATCCCTACATTCCCACTCCCCACAGCCACAAACACACAGATTCTATTGTTTTACACAAGCATCTTGGCAGCAGGAATCCCAAACTAGATTCTCAATTCACAAACAAGCAATTACAAATTGCTTCATTACCCCCAAATTACCCCTAGTTTAAGAACCACTGCCTTAAAACATGATTACATGGCCAAACCACAATCTAAACTTAAAGCAATATGTAACCCATGGTTCCCAATTTTGGTTTGCCCCAAACCAAAGGTTCCCCAGTAGTTGGGGAAACTATGTGTTCTATTTAGCAACCACACTTGATTGCTAAATTGAAACTCAGTGAGGTTCAATGTCAGAGAAAAATATACATAAGCTTAATTTTGTTCACCATAGTTTAATGATAGTACTAGCCAGCCAGCCCTTAGTATTTTATATGTAACAAGTGTTCAGTCTTGGATGCCTCTTTAAACTGATGCATTTTATACCACCCATGTTGTTAAAAGATACTGAAAATATTGTTAGGCAAAGTTCAACATACCATAAAGAAAGGCAACGAGACTGTCATTGGCTTTCTTTATTGTATGTTGAGCCTTATATCCTGCAGAGGAATAGCATTATTCTATTTGGAAAGAGAATAAAAAAGCAACTAGCAAAGACAATATAATTGCACTGCAGTATACTAAATTTCCTGAATCGGCAACAAAAATGTGAGGTTTGTGCATTAAAAACATTAGAATATATTGTATTCTGCTTTGTATCACACCAGACATTACAAAATGGTATGGATGTCCACTGAAATCAACTAGATTTTCTAAATCCTGGTCAATTAATTTATAGGTGGGAAATCATACAGGACATAAATATCAATAATCTTTGAAAACCAGTTGTCTATCATCTGACAGATATACTGTTTGAATGTTCTATTTGGAAGCAGACCCTATTCATTTAATGCAATAATAACTTTCATTGCATTTTTAAATGTCCAGTTTATCTGGATGTCTGACATATAATAGCTGTGTTGCTCACAGTGCATTCAAAGCACATGTTTTAAGCTGGTGCCCATTCCATTCATAGGAATACACAGTTAAACAATTCCTAGACAAGATTTTTCAGGACTGTTTCATTTAACTCCAATGAGTTTTTCACATTTACTTATCCAAACATTAAACTACTAAATTCGAACAGTGTCATTATTTCTCTGTTTTGCCATTCCTCTATCCAATTTTGTGGGTTCATATGAAAATGTGTGGGTCAATATGAAAGTACAGTACTGCCATACTGTGTACGTACATAATCATAAGCAGCTTTTGAGTAATTCTATTCTTTTCTACACTTTACAGAAGAAAAGAAAGAGCAGTGAAGAAGATACCTAATAGTCTGGCTTACAGAGAACATAGGACAGATCCTTCAGGAAAAAGGTTGAAACAAAAATCCAAGTGCACAAACAGCTAAATCCAACAGGATTAACAAGAGCAAACAGGGATTCACCAAACTTACCTACTCGGAAGTTGGGAGCTGTCAAGGTGTCAGCAGCATGCCCGTTTTCACTAATCAGAGTTGTCGTATTTCCTTTCTCACAGCTGTTCTGACAGGTGCCTTTTTTACAAGTCACTTTACAAATGCTGGGTGTAAAAACCACCTTTATGCGTCCTGTGTGATTTCCCACTGGGAGCAGAGGCAAAGAAAAAAAGAAAAACAAACAGATCATCACTTTGGTAGCCATTGATTTCTTTCCAATGGTTTACAGCTACAGAGAGTTTTGAAAAGCAACAAGTTCTAAATGGAAAGAGGGCAGACGTCCGTCAGTGTTCTCTCTTCAACATCCAGTGATGCCTCTGAAACAGGAGTAGGAAGCTTAACAAACAGGATGCCGGGATTCACTCCAAATCCACATTTAAAATCAAGTCACTGGAGTGGGATTAGAAATCACAATGCTGCATTTTATTCACAGTCAAAGAGCAATATCAAGGAACTGACAGCTTCAAAAGCCAATCCTGACACGCAGATGTAATGTAAAATGACTAAGTATTCACCTAGAGGGTGAATAAACTCTTGCGTCTTTCTTCCCTGCATACTTTTCCTGATTCTACACTTATTAAGTCACTATTTGTAGCCCGTCCCCTGGAAATGTTTCAGGCATGCCGCATGTCTGAAAACATCTGTCTCAAATCTCCTGGCACCCTGTTCTGAACAAATCCTCTGACGCAGCTGCCGGGACCCTTTATTATTATTTTTTTCCACAGATTCTTGGAACAGTCACTCCATGTGGATGTACATATTCTAGGTTTCATTTTATTCTTAACTTCTGATATGTACCCCAGGGTTTCAATGTAAATGAAGGTAGAGGATCAACAGTATTGCAGATCAGGAATGGACAAATCCTACCCGTTTTGCAAAGTTCAGTTTTAAGCATTTTCTGACCAATTATGTCATTATCTTTTGTTTAGAAAAAAGTTACTGTACAAAATTTGCATTTACTTTGTTAAGCAAGTATTTTTGGACAAAATTGTTCATGTACACATTTTTCTCAACAGGTTTTCTTTATAAAACTATTTTTATATTGCAACATTCAAACATTCTGATATAGAGTTTTGGGGTAAAGAATCCCAGGACAAAAATTGGAGGTGATATGTGTGTGCCAATCTATGTATTAGCGTGGGAAGATCATTTTGCTTAGAAGTGCAAACAAAACAAAATTCTCTCTAATTTCTATACTCCTTTCAGCATTCCAATTTACAAGAATCCAAATGTTCAGTTACATAATCAACTACCTTTACATTTTAGTATATTGGGACCCAAAAAAAATATCGTCTTATAAATAAGAATATGAAAAATATATAAGAAAAAACTATTAAAAAAGGAATCTAGGCAAGTTACAGAGAGCAACTTCATAGTATAATAATAATCATGATTTAAAGTTAGTATATCTTTTTCATCACAGCAAAAGAACAAACTGCAGTTATGTTCAGGGCAGATGAACCACACATTTATTGAATCATTTGAGCCATTTCCACACTTTTTTTTTTTTACAAAATGCATTATACAAAACAAATTATATGAAAAAAAGGATTTAAAAAACTTCAGGAGAAATTTTGAGGCTTGCAAAATAGAACCCAAATAATATAGAGGTATGCTGTATTTTTGAAAAGTATGCATGTTTTTAAAAATCCAGATCAATATTTTAGGTCATTCATATTTAAACCCATTTAGCTGCTATTATAATTAGCAGTATTTGACTGATCAAGTCAATGATACTGAACAATCACATAGATCAGTGATGGCAAACCTTTTAGAGAGTGCCCAAACCGCAAAGCGTGCGCATGTGCACCAGAAACCCAAACACCAGCTGGCTGGTGGGAGGCAGGGCACCACAACATTGGCAGCTCTGCAAGAGGCAAAATCTTTTCCTTTGGTGAGCTTCTGTTTCAACGTTTGCAGGGAAACTTCTGTTTCTCTGCAAACGATGGCAAGAAATGCCATGGAGAAACGCAGTGGAGCTGAGTTGGGGAGATCGCTTGCGTGCTCACGGAGAGGGCTCTGAGTGCCCCCTCTGGCATGTGTGCCATAGGTTGCCACCACTGACATAGATTTACAGAACTATTGTTATTATTTTCACAAATACAGCATTTCTTTCACATTTTTATAGTAATAGCCTTTCTTTAGCCTAGAGTGGGTGCAGTGGCCTAGCGATTAAGGTGCCATGTGCTTCAATGTATAGTCATGCCGACCACATGACCATGGAAGCATCTTTGGACAACACTGGCTTCCTCAGTTAGGAAACAGAGATAAGGTGGATGTGATTGGACAAGGGAAATCTTTACCTTTTATCATTTTTTTCCCCTTACAAGGGAAAATGGCTGGCTAATCTGTTGTTTGAATAATTCCTGGTGAAATATTAAGAACAATGCTTAGAGATATAGAGAATGTTTCCTAACTTCAGAAGAACATCCTTTTATATTATTTTTGGCTGTTAGTAAACAGCAAATAGAAATTTGAAAGAAAACTGTATGTCAGTTGATGTTTATACAAACACCAGCATTATTTTGCCTATGAGATATATAGCAAATGTCCCTAATGATTTGTTAAATTTATTTGCCACTATTTCATTGAGACTACTCTAGGCAGCTTACAATTCACGAGTAGCCTTCCAACTTTACATTTCTTTTTACCAGGATTAAAATCTGGGAACCCCCCAATTCTATTATTCACATTTGTACATTGTTTATTTAAAGGAAGGTGATGCACTCATTAGACTCAGTTCTGCAGAGACACCAAGCTATAAACTGGGAAACTGTGGATTTGAGTCTTCCCTTGGGCACCAAATAAACTGGATGGCCTTGGGCCAATCACTCACTCTCAGCCCAAGTAAGAAGACAAATGCAAGCCACTTCTGAAATCTTGTCAAGAAAACTACAGGGACTCATCTAGGCAGTGACTAGGAGTCAACACTGTGTTCTAAGTATACATGGCTGATATTGTATGTTAAAACATCCTGCATTTTATTCATCATTATGACTTCAGCAGGCCTAGCATATATAAAGCGAAATACTGATTTTTTTCCAATGTGAAATTATATTCTCCAGGAACAAATACAATATCTTTTTTAATGAACAGGCACAAAATGGATGTAGCAATAGTTGCTACAGATGGAAATCAAATCAACCTTTATTATGGTCAAGGGCCAGCATTGGGAGGGTGTGGTAAAGGAATGTAAAGGCATAAACAATACAAGATACAAAAATAAAGTTATAGATACAGCTATAAATTATAAAACTAAAGAGAGTCCAAAAAGAGTCTGAAAGAAGGGGTAAGAACAATAAATGCACATAGAAAGCATAGCAAATTAAATATAGTATATGATACAAAGCACCTTATGATAACAGTCTAGGAGCTCATTAAAACTGATTTGTGGCACAAGTCATCTTGTGATGTATTTTAGGTGCTGCTGCACAAAGTCTGGCCACCTTATATGGAGAGAGCATCAGGGAAGAGTAGAATTGTCCTGTGAGCCCTGAATATTTATGGAGCAATAGCAAAATGAGTATAGTACCAATGTCTCTGTAACACGTATTGGTTCTGTTGCTTCTTCATGTCCAGAATCACAGGGGCACTGTCCCTTTGAGAAAGGACAACTGAGGGGATGGTATAACATTGTGCTAGAGCAGGGGTGGGCAATTACGGCTCCTTCATGACTCGTGGACTTCAACTCCCAGAATTCCTGAGCCAGCCCTATGCTAGAGTAAAGTTCCTTCAGTGGTTAGGTACTTCCAGATTCATTAAACGTGCCATAAGGGTGGAAAACTACTCTTTGGGTTCACTGGCAATAAAGGTTGGGGACCTGGTTAGGTCCATCTGCCAGTCTGTGTCTGCAAGACTCTGTTTAATTAAGAGTTTTGGCCTGATTAGGTCCCATGTTCCACATAGAAGATCTGGAGGGAATCCCAAAGATACGATTTTAATTGTCACTATTTTTTTCCATGGCACATAAAACTATCCTTCATAGTTAATGGGGCAAGATCTAGGAGGAAATAGGACAGTCTAAGCCAGTAGTTGAGTATGGTATCCACACTCTACTCTTTATTTTCATGAGGCCTCTCTTTAATCTAAAGGTGCATTAGAAACCGATTTGGGGGCTTGAGGAGCTTAGAAATTTGGACTGAATAAGTTCCAATGGTGTAAAGTTGGAGAAGGGCTCCAGATGGGCACCATTAAGAAGTTATGCTATTGGCTTGGCTTGAAATAATCTGAGTGTTGTTGTTGTTGTTGTTGTTGTTGTTG
>JAEANM010029040.1:0-10254 GCA_017656035.1 Myanophis thanlyinensis | reverse complement strand
AATAAATTTTTTTTTTAAAAAAGGAAATTCTCAATCATTCATGTGGTTGTCCTAAAGGTGCTTTTTTTTTTTTTTTCCCCTTTCCAAAAGGCAACTGGACTTTCTTGGTCTTTTCCTTTGAAAACGTTTCACTTCTCATCCAAGAAGCACTTTCAGTTCTACTTGACTCTACTTGAATCCCCACCAGTCAGGTAGAACTGATGGAGCTTCTTGGATAAGAAGTGAAACGTTTTCAAAGGAAAAAAACTAAGAAAGTTCAGTTGCATTTTGAAAAAAAAAGCACATTTGGTTTTAACCCTGGGGGTTAGAGGAGAAGGAGGAGTTGAATGGAGAGGAAGACTACCATCTGAAGGTGTTTCTAAGCATAGTACAAGTAATGTGAAAATAGCTTAGGAAGACTAATGAAGTCAGTGTCCTTAACTAAAGGAACAGGAAAATTGAACTTTTATTGCATTTAACTGATCTCTAGGAAGACTATTAGTGGAGCAAATAGATTTACTTCTGCTTTCCCTCATTAGCTTGTAAAAAAGGCCTGAAAATGTTAAAATTTTAGTTGCTATTGGAATTTTGATGTTAATCAAGTAGAAAATTGAGGCAACTTGTATCTCATACCTATAAAAACTGGAGACAAATAAAGTTTAATTAGATTTAGTTAATAGAAGCTGGAAGGCATATTTATGAACTTAGGTACTTAACTGAATTAAAAGATGCAATAAGAACATCAGACTACTATTTCCAATTGATTTTCAGACTCCTATGTTACATTGATAGAAGGGCTGTTCTATTCTGTGTCACATCAATGTCACATGCATTCAGTCATGTTTGTTGCATCCTTTTGTGACATCTTAAAATCTATGTGTATTCAAATTTTATGTGTATCAACGTATACACATTTTAATTCCAAATGCACAATTAAATATGTATTTTAGAATGTTTTTGAATTCAGAACTATGACACAAAAGTTTGAAGGAGTACAAAATCTAAAATACATCTGGTCTATGTATTCATCTAGGAAATGCAAATGAGATTTTCCTAAAAATGCAGACCAAATTAGATCTGGAGCCACCCTTATTATACAATAGCAGTTGCTATTCAATAGACTGGTTAAGAAACAAGGTCTGAAAAAAAATTAATAATATCTAGGTAATCTGGGAACTATAAGCAACTTCCATTAAATAAATGTAATCTAAAAAGTGCATGCATCTGGGCTATGGGAACAAGGAAAAAGCTTGACTCACAAGAAACAATAAACACATTTAATTAAATTAAGAATTTTCATAACAGAAAATGGAATTGAAGTGAAAATAATTGTTTGTATCTTCCAGTACCCATGTGTGCACCATGTGGTGAATATTTCCCTTATTGCTCTTCCAGTTCATAAATACGTGATCAAAGTAATAACATATAACATATGAGCTGCCCTTAAGCAGTGACCTTCTCCTTATGCCTCTTTCCCTCATCTGTATCCCCCAGGCACTTGGCAAATGCCAAATATAGTTAAAGTGGAACATATTCATGCATCTCATTAACATGCTGTTGTATCACTAAGCAAGTGATACATGCTAAATTCTGACATGTTGGCTCCAAAGCCTTGTCAGCTCTCACAAACCCAGCAAACAAAGGTTCCAAAATATCTCTTACGCAATTAAAATAATCATCACTCACAAGTAATTTCTGACTATTGAAAGTTTAATGAATAAGAACGATGCAAAGAGCTCTTGAGAGAAAACTGGCCTTTTCAAAACAATGCACATGCGTATTGTTTCCCAGGTGGAAGCCCAGTTGTTTCCAAAACCATTTTAGTTCATAACAAGAAGACTCATCCTGTAAAATATTATCTATTTAGACCAATTATTTTGTTGACAGTTGGGAGCAGAAAACTAAAGGTGTAAGGCTAATGAGAGATTAGAATGTAACATTGTTGGCTCTTGTTGGCCTTAACCAGAACAAAAAAGACCTACCAGGTTGAGAAACCCATTGTAGTGAAGTCTTCATTATACCTAGTAGGCAATAACAGTGGTAGGATTAAAATAATTTAATAACCAGTTCACCCGGGTCAGGTTGGCTGTCATGGGAGGCATGGCCCACCCCCATCCTTCAGCTCTGCTGCACATGCAGGATGAGCCTCTTGCAACAGCCAACCTGACCCTGGGTGAATTGATTGTTAAATTACTCCCCTGCTATCAAAGTGGATCCTAGGCGCTGTGCTGTAATGGTGAACCAGGAAACAGAGTGGCCATCACGAGGGAAGGAAGAGGAGCAGGGAGGAGAAAGAGGGGAAGTAGCATCTCCTTCCCTTGCGCTGGCCACTCAGTTGCCCATTTCTCCATTGCAGTGCAGCACAGCGCCCAGGATCCACTTTGATAGTGGGGGTAGGTGGGTGGGTGGGTAATTTAACAACCGGTTTGGCTGAACTGGTGTAAACTGGCTGAATCCCACCACTGGGCAATAATGCAGAATTTCTTTTATAGCATAGTATTACCGCCCCCCCCCCAAAAGTCAGACACCCACAAATGCGCTCTCACACACATGCAAAAATGGAAAACAATAGAATTGATTTATACTTTAAAATTCATATCTTGCAATCATCTCATATTATTCTAGCATAACATTTGGATGGATGTGCAGATAGGAGTTTACTGCAGAACTTGTCACCATTGTCACCTGAACGCTGCTTAATAGGCAAGCTATGAGATACTGCAGCTTAATTACTAGAGCAGACACAGCTGATAACATAAGAAAATCATTGTTGCTCCCTGATGAAGATTGCACAGTCATTACTGCTTTTGAGGCACAGGTAAAAGAAATAATGAAGATGAAGTTTCATCTCATGGAAGCTTCTTCAGGCCTTTTAAAGACAGGGGCTCAGTATCCAGCCTCTCTGCAAATCAGAGGAGAGTACGGAGCAAAGTTAGCATGGAAAAGTTTCCAGCTGTGATCTTCCCTTACCCAATTCTTGCCCGCTTGGACTTCAGATTGCAATGTTTCATATTAATATAATATTTTTTGTTCATTAGGGGCCAGCTCAAAATATGCCTATAAACCCGTTTTGTGTTAAAATGAAAACAATAACCAATGAAAACAATCTAAACTGCTTCATTACAAAAACTCTCCAACATCATTTTATAAAACAGCTCAAGCCTCCTCATGTTCCCCTAATTTGCATTAGTCCATCACCGCTGGCTTTTGAAATCACTGGTGTAACATCTTGTAGAGGACACATGTATCAGCATACTCGGGGATGTCACTATGGCAGGCTCTTCAGAGATACTGAATTGTTCCTAATTTTGTGTCATTATCTCAAATGCTGGCTCTTGCCTTTCCCCTTTACCTGCAGGCAGTATTCAATAGAACTGGAAGCAGTACTACTAGAAGTGGGCAATTCCCTCCCAGTTATATTACTGCTTCCATGAAACGAGAATCAGACCAAGTTATTAGTAAGGTGCAGCACTTTAAACAAATAGGAATGATAACATAAAATAATCTCACAATGTTAAATCTCCTATCCTTTAAAGTGGGATTAAATAACACTGACTCTAAAACAGAGGTCCCCAACCCTCAGGCTGCGGTCCACTACCAGGCCTTGAGCCTTTCAGAATGGGCCATGTAAGTGGTGGGTGAGTGCACACATCCCCACTCACATGAGTAGTGGACAAGCATGTGCTTATGCTTCATTTGCACAAGAGGCACAAGTGTGTGCACTCATCTCACAGAAATGGAGCAGCATACATGCTCACTGCCCATGCAGAACCATCCCCTCTCCCCACCGCCAGTCCGCAAAGTCAAAAAGGTTGGGGAACTTTGCTTTAAAACAAACAAAATCTCAATTTCCCAATGAACATCAAGCAGAACTGAAATGCAATAAATAAAAATGGGTTTCAAAATTGTTGGGTAGGGCTGTGCAGGGTTTCAAAGGGGAGCTTTGCTTTGGTGTTGCTTCGCTCTGATGGCATTCACGGAACATTGCCATAATCAGAAGAATTATTCTAGTACTTGTATACAACTCCACAATTGTAGCATTAGTGTAGAGGCTATGTCTGGTATTTCCAATCAGCTGATGAACGTGAAGTATTTCCCAGTATTTAGAAATAGAAGTGACTGCCAGAGTGACATGAAGTACTTCAAACAGGCAGATTATGTCATCACTGATCACATGGACAGCCCAAAAGGCCTTTTTGAGACAAATTAAGACCATCCCATGCAAAGTTATTGTTGATTTTAGATGTCACCAGTTTAAGATGTCACAGGACTAAATGGAACACTCCCTACCACTTCCTTCCCCATGCACATTCAGGTCAATATTTGTAGCATCTTGATAAGCTCTGTTGGATAAAAGTAATCTATGCATGGGTGTTTGATAGCCCAGATATGTGGAATTTTCAAAGTTATTACCATCCGGTGTTGGAGGAAAAGTCAGAGGATAACTTTTACCAGGAATGTTTTTACTAAGCATGTTTTAACATGCTTTCATCAGCCTTATTTGTCAAATAACAATGAAGTCACAATAAATTAGATGATTTATTTTAGGAAGTGAACATCAGTCAGCATCATATCGTATAGTAGTGATTTGCTCTTAGTAATTTTATTTCTTTGTTTCTGCTCAGCTTTTCTAATAACATTTTTATATAAGCATGCCTAATTCAGTTTGGAATTCAGCTCCTGTATGATGAAATTCTTTTTTGTCAGACCAACATATCATAGATTGACATCCTTACCCTCACTTTTCCTTGCTGGAAAGTATGTTTTATTACTCTACCAAGAGATATCATGATTACTTGTTCCCCAATGAATAATGAGATTCCCCCATTAGACACAATCATGTTGTGATTCTCAGAATGTTGTGAGTTACACCATGGCAATGTCAGCTTTCCCAAGTAAACTGGATAGGGAATAGACCTGATGAACTAATTCTACTTTATTGTAAAGCTACACTAATTGAGTCTTGCAAGTCGGAAGGTACAAATCTCCTACCATCTCTTTTACAGCATGATAAGTTAGTGCAGATTCAAAGTTTTCTTTCTCTGCCCATTATGCAGCTGTGGGCTCCACCCCTTCCTTTATCAGATTGTTCCCTAGGCAGCATCTCTTCCCCTCAGTTCTCAAGGTCATTCCTATGTACCATTACAGGCAGTGAGTCTTGGTTTAGGTGTTGGAGGAAAATGTGGGCAGACAGGCTGTACAAAAGACCTATGCCTGATTATATCATTTGGCTCTGGTTGGAAATAGGAGTCCTATGTTGATTCTGATTTTTTTTAATTATTATTTAGACCTGACTGTGTGCACAATGAATACATTTTTTTATTTGCAATATATTGGTCTGTCTCAGCAGTTTCAGAGCCCAACATTTTATTTTCAATATAACTGGGCAATGCTGCCAGATTTAAAGAATGCTCCTACCTTAGGAAGAACTATTCCACTGACTGACTGCAATTGTCAAAAGAAAAAGCAAGGTCCATTTATCCTATGATTAAAATAATAAATTATATCTAGTTGAAGAGAGTACTTGGCATTCCTCAAACCATAATAGATGTTATTCATGAAGTAGAGCATAGGGTCTAAGGTGAGTGCTGATTTATGTGGGCAACAAAATGGAACTATGGGAATGGTTTTTTTTTATTTTTCATTCATTTCATTTGGAGAGGATAAAGCTACTTCCACTGAATTAGCAATGAAAACCAGGGTCTCTATAATCTTTTCTTGTAATGTCAATAGTAACAAAAAAATTTAAAATGACAAAATGTTATCTATCTGCTATCTCAAGATTTGCAATCTGACTTTCTATAGATCATGGATATTTTCTTTTTTCTCTTTCTCCTGCTCATTTTCTGTTCCTTGACATTATCTTTCCCCCTGCTTTGTAGGGATCCATATATCTTCTGAATTTCTAAAGGACAGGCAGAATTGAATTGGGAAAGTGCACTGTTTGCCTCAGTATAATTTAGGAAAAAAATGGATTTGTAGTCTTATGTGTCCATTGGACATACACCTATAATATTGCTCAGCTCTTCTAAATTTGAAATAACTTCATAGCAAGGAGATCAAATTCAATGTAAAGTGAAATAATTTTTAACATTTATGTTTACATGTCTATCCATAATTAACATTATGTATTCATTATTCTTTAATGCACAAATACATAAAAATAATCCATCCATTTTTAATAGTAGATATGAAATAGGGAGGTTTGAAAAAAAATGACCTGGACATCCATGCATTCACAGAAACAAATGGTTTGAAAACAAAATCGCTGACTTAAAAATAAAATGGCAGCATCATATTCTTTTGTTGAAGTCAAAGGTTCAGTGTGTAATTTGGAAACACGGAGGGCAGGAACATATAATCTGACTTGTAAATCATAACTGTTTATAGTTTTGGAGTACATTGCTAAGTTAATGCGACCGTTCTGAAGTAGCAATTATAAATGGAATTTACATGTATGGCATTCACATGTATCCCTGTATACTATTCCCCAGGTTACTTGGCATGCATTTAAAGGTAAAAGCATATCCTGCAGATTTGATATTATTCTTCCAATATATTTACATATAATATAGTGATGCTGATTTGTACAGACTTGATAATTCTTCCAAACATGCTCACAGTGGTAGGAGGCAATTTTATCTGGAAGTATCCATTTTCACAAGAACTGCATTCATTAGCTGTCTGCAGCTGCAGACTGAACAATGAAAATAAAGCAGAGAAATAGCAGCCTGCTACATGAAATTATCCTTTCATGCGCACTATAGCTCCTTGACTGGCCTGGATTTTATTTATTAATGGGCAATTGTATTGAGCAGCATCTCCATCATTTTACAACCAATTATACCTATGGCCATCAAATTCCATCAGAAAAATTCATTTGCTCATGGAAATGAAAGAGAGGGAAAGAACATTTAGGCTTCATCTACTGACTGATAGACATATCAAAATACTTCTATAATGTATAGGCATCTGAAACTGAACATGGGTTTGAAAGCACCATAGAGGAATTGTGGTAGCAGATGGAAATGTAAAAGGGAATATAGTTAGATATCTTCTAGAATGGGAGATGGAGGTAGAACTTGTTTTTTAAACATGGAAAGAAGATTTATACCAGAAATGTCTGTTTTTATGGTTTAAAACAAGTGATCATTAGGAAGTATCCATTATTCAGCATTTCAAGGGCATGCCTATACAGATTTGTGCACCTGCAGGGAAAGAAAAGGAAATCAGCAAAAGTAGCAGCAGGTGGCCATTGCATTACAATGGACATGGTATTTGTCAGAGAGATACCATTAAGGAACACACAGTTGGTGAGGATTAGACCTTCATTGAAGTTCACAACTAAGCCAGACAAGTCAGAGATAGTCCATACCAAAGGCTGTGACTTATTGACCTGGGGTGATGAGTGCACATCAATTATTGCAGTAATGGTAGACAAAGGCACCCAAGGGTAAGTATTTTAGCTGACCCTTTTTAATGACCAAGAGACATCTGTTCAGTGAGAGAATTGGCAATACACTAAGCCCTGGCATGTCGCTCAACCATTTTAAGACTGCTATACTTATGTCATGATTTTTGTCTTTAATTTCTCCCAAAGTAATATAGCCAGTCACTGTTTGTTTCTAATATAATCTTATAAACTGACAATGTCAGTTGTCGGGTTTTTCTGACTTCAGAGTTGACTTCCCCAAAATATGTAACAATCTTGTGTTTATTTATTGAACGCAACTTACACTGTGTTCAGTGGGACCTAATAAAAACAGCCCAATAAGTGTTTTTAGCATAGCATCATAGCTTAAGTGATACGCGTAATAAAAATGAGAAAGGCTTGTTGCCCATAAAGGCTATTCTACTTTGAGAAGACAATTTTCAGAATAATTTCAGGTATCTTCATACATTAGAGAAGACAAAGAGCAAAGGGGACATGTTGAGGAGCATGCATTCTAATGGTGCATTTATTGATTGGATATATTACTTTGATTGGATTCTTCCAATCTCTGCATATATAGTGTGATGAAGCAGAAGATACTTCCATACTCAACAAACTGGGATTGCACGAATCTGATTATCCCAATCCATATGGAAGTACCCATTTATATGAGAACAGCCCTCTCTCAATAGAGGAGATGGGGAATACGACACAGTCCTTTCAACAGTTCCAAGAAGGCTCCAGACCCATTTGCACTACTCAGGTGGCCTGGATGACACAGATAAACATCTAGGTGGTCTTAACAACTTGCTAAAAGAATGCAGATGACCAGATGTCTGCAAGGAGTATAAATCCTCCCATCCTCCCACCATCCAGCCAGAGCTGAAGAAGCTTCTTAGATGAGAAATGAAACATCTTCAAAGAAAAACCAGAAAGTCCAGTTGCCTCTTGAAAAACCACCTTTGGGATAACCATGACTTGGACGACTGAGAACTAAACTATGTTTAGAGCATTCCCTTTATATCTCTGGCATTCATGTTGTACTTATGGACTCCCCAAAAACAATATGTAAAACATTTATGGTGGTATTCCTTAGCATACACCTATTCTCCATTTTTGTATGTTTTAACCAATTTAGCTAACAATTGAATATGGCAGCAATATCTACTGAACAACAGTTGAGTGATAGTCAGTTATCCTATTTGTCAACAAACTACACTGAAAATATCAAGACAATACAGGTAGTCCTCAACTTGTGACCACAATGGAGGAATTTGTTAAGCTACATTTTTTTGCCACATTTGCTAAGTGAATCACTGCAATTGTTAAATTAGTAATACAATTGTTAAGTGAAACTGGTTTCCCCATAGACATTGCTTGTCAGAAGGTTGTAAAAGTGGATCACACGACACCAGGACACTGCATCTGTCTTAAATGTGAGTCAATTGCCAAACACCTGAATTTAGATCACATGACCATGGGAATCACATAATGGTCATAAATCACTTTTTTCAGTGCTGTTGTAACTTTGAACGGTCACTAAATGAACTGTTGTAAGTTGACTACCTATAAATAAATTAGGGGAAATATATTTAAATCTATATGGTAAAGCAAAATTATTGCTGCACATCAGTTGTGACCTGAAACACTATCTCACCACTCTTACAATGAGTATATGTAATAAGGCAGATTCCTTTCAGATTCAGTGTAACTGCATGCTAGTTAGAGGATATTAGCATTATAATTCTTGATGGTAATTCAGAATGTAGCATTCATTCTAATAAGATAATAACAAAGTTGGAAGGGACCTTGGAGATCTTCTAGTCCAGTGATGGTGGACCATTTAGAGGCCGAGTGCCCAAACTGCAAGTCTCGTGTAGGCACATGTGTGACCGAGAGCCGAAGATCAGCTGGCTGGTGGGGAGGTGGGGCATTAGAACACCAGCAGTTCTGCAAGAGGCAAGATCTTTTTCTTTAGTGAGCTTCTGTTTCGTCATTTGCAGGGAAATTTCTGTTTCCCTGCAAAAGATGGCAGGAAACGCCACAGAGAAATGCGGTGGAGCTGAGCTGGGGCAACAGTGCGCATGCCCACAGAGGGCTCTGAGTGCCATCTCTGGCATGCGTGCATAGGTTTGCCACCACTGTTCTAGTCCAATCCTCTGCTAATGATGGTTGTGATTTGTTCTTGTAGAGCTTGTAAGACCTGTACAACTGGTACATAAATATCCTCAAATATATGGCACCTTTAAACCAAGTTATTGCAAAATAAGTTTGGAAGTGTTTAGTTTCATGTCGTTGTCTGTGATCAGCAGCTGAACTAATGTATTTCTAATTAAGCTGCCAGGTATCCCAAAATTGCACACACACACAAATGCACACAAAGATCTTTCCATTCACAAAGCTGAAATGGTGTATTTGACAACTTTGTTTATATAGTAGTCTGTTTTCCCACTGGACAATTGCTTCATTCTACTTCATCTGATGTACCATTCTGTTTACAGGTCCTTAAAGGGGAAAGGTGACTTGACAGCTTATAGATCTCTCTTCTGAACAACTGCTCAGAATTTTTTCACACAAAATCCAGAACTATGTATTGTTCTGATAACTTTAGTACTATTTTTGATCTGGACTGTCTTATCTCTTACTTGCAATCTTTCTCATACACAAAGTAATCTAAAAGGAGGAGGTGGGGAGACTTGATTAGAGTTCTGCCTATTTTATCCTTCTCTTTTGCTGTAAATCAACTGGATGCAAAGTACAAGTGGTTGTTCCCAATCCCCACACAAACTAATAGGATAGGAAAGTAATTTAATTGCTTGCTTGCTTGCTTGCTTGCTTGCTTG
>JAEANM010029039.1:0-10254 GCA_017656035.1 Myanophis thanlyinensis | reverse complement strand
GACTGCTTTTGGAATATGCACCCATGCATTACTTCCAAACACCCTTAAATGTGCCAGAGATGTCTTTCTCCCATATACCACTGCACATGGAGTATCATTAATGGATGAAATCCACAGCCTAATGATTAAATAATTAGCAGTCAACATGGCTTCATTCCAATCTGATCTGCTCAGACCAGAATCCTCCAGCAGTGAGTCCCTCATGGTGTGCAAGATTCCATTCCTTCTCTCAATAACACCATTCTCTGATGCAGTATACAGATTACTGCATCTGTGCTTTATTACTAACTGTCCCAACCATTGTTGAAAACTTGCTGACATAAATTTGTAGCTGACATACTTGTTGCTTGTATCTTCTTTCTACAAAGCTTACCCGTTGCTTAAATTTCTGTAGCAATTTCTGTTTTAGTCTTTAATAAATAGCAGAACCCAAACCTGCTGTAATCATCCACAATGACTGGCACATACTTAGCTCCTCCAAAACTGGCTTGCATTGGCCCAACCAAATCTGCATGTACCATCTCTAGAGCTCTTGTTGTCTGCTTTGTGCTACTCTTGCTTACTGGGAATGCTTTGGACTTTGATGACTTACATACTACACAGTCCAAATATGCCTTACATCCCTTCAAATTCAATTCTGCTGCACACTGTTGCAACTTTTGCAAAACTCTGAAGCTGGCATGGCCAAGCTTTCTATGCAAGAAATGAATGCATGGATCATGTTGTGCCACATTTCCAAATGTTTGGGCACATTAAACCTTTTGTCCTTACAACACATAAAGATTGTCCTGCTTTATGCCCTGTGCACATGCACTTCCATTTCTCTTTATAAGACACTTCCCATTTATGAATGTCTCAAATCCTTGCTTGTCTAAACTAGAGAGACTCAGTAAATTATGCTCCATTTCAGGTACATATAATACATCATTAAACTTTTTTTTCCAAACATGGAACTTGGACACTGCCCTTTCCAATAACTTTAGCCTTCTGCCAAGGCTACTGCATCTCCTCCAGCCAGATCCATCCTGTAAAACAATTTAGAATTATTAACAATTGTTTGACTAGCCCCACTGTCTATTAACCATTTGTCTCTGCTATTACAATAGCTGACTTTTGCCACAGAAACTTGCTATCTGCTGATTTTCTTCCTTGCAAAAAGATTTTATTTTGCAAACAATTCTTCTTTAAATGAGTCTTTCACCACAGATGAAACACCTTTCTGCTTAGAAAATCTTTGCTGAGCTGTAATCTGATCTCTGGAGACACTTGTCTGTGGATCTTTCCATTGCTCTTCTGTCTCTGCTCCTTGGGCCCCCACCTCAGGAATTTCTCCTCATGGCTTCTTCTAAAATGGTGCTTGTTCTTCTCAGCAATTAAGAAGCCTTTAAAGCCTCCAAACGTAATTCTGGCTCTGGTTTGCACTCAAACACCTCAGAAACAATGTTTCATGTTTCACCCAGGCTATTTAACACCAACAACACTTTCTGTGATTCACGAATCTGCATTCCACACTGTTCCAACTCAACAAACAGAGTCTGCATTTGTTGCAAATGCTTTTCAACAGATTCTCCTGGTTGCAAACAGGCTCTCTATATCTTTCTTAATAACTGCACAATATTGCATGTAGACACACTAATGTGCACACTTCTCAATTTCAGCCAGACATCACTGACAATGTTTAAATTAACAACACTGAGAAATTGTTCATCTTCTAAACTCACATTGATATAGGCCAGTGCCTTATCATGCTGCCTTTGCTCTGCAGCTGCTAATGGCCCCTGGGGTGAATTAACAATAATATCCCACAGCTTCTTAGCCTTCAGAAAACATTCCCTCTTTGCAGCCCAAACAATATAATTCTTCTGTCCCAATCAAGGCAGAAAGTTCTCCTTGAATTCCATAGCCATCCTGAAAGCTTTTCTCTGCCTTGTTCTCTTATTTAACACAGGCAGTCTCTTCAACTTAATTACAGTTTAGTCTTTGTGTACTCTGGGCTCATAACCTGTTAGAATTTGTAGCAACAATCATATTCAGAAGCACACGCAACTGATTCAGCAGGCTTCATTTAAATAAAAGAAACTTCTCTTTATATATAATATAACATGGAGTAAATAAACAATACCAAAAGCAGGTTTTTCCAATGTGGTAGCGAGTACAAGCCAACAGGAGGAGAGGAATTGTTTCAGATTCAGAACAGCAGAGTACAGACAAAGGAATTCCAGTATATACAAAAGCAGTTAAGCTAAGCCACACCCAGGCTCCTTGCTGTCTCCAGCAAATACTATTTCAGTTTCCAAGGAGCCTTCATTGGCTGACTTAGTTGCCATGTCTCTTCATTGACTGACCTTGTTACCGTGTCTCTTACAAGTCATGAACTCTCATACACTGACAGTTTGATGTAGTTGTGAAGATATTACTACCATTAAATGTTTGTAATGATATACTGAATAATAGTGCTGAAGAGGAGCTACGTTGGATCACACCAAAACTATCTAATTCAATGTTTCCACATATCAGATACCAGTAGGAAAACTATAAGCAGAAGAGTTCACTAATACTTTATATTGATATCTGCCAACAATGGATGTGTTCATCTGATTATAGTTCACCCAACTCCATCAAAGCTCTAGTCATCTTCTAGTAGCCATTGATAACTTTATCATTCATGAATTTCTTTAGTAACTAGATATCCAAGTTCTGTGAAAGTAATATATGATTTCAGGCTCGGTGGAAAAAGCACTTCCTTTTGTGTAACTACATTTCTCAGCATTAAGTTTCATTGGATAATCTCATAATTAAACAGTAAAGCAGCTTGCCTCCACACGTTGTGGGTGCTTCAACACTGGAAATTTTTTAAGAAAAATTGGACAACCATTTTTGGGAAGGAAAATCCATCTGGTTCAGGTCCAATCAGGTAATAAAATAAAAATGGAGGCTGATTGGAAAGAAAGTTTAATTATGAAAAGAACCAACAGCAGTTCTGGGTCAGCTGAACAAATAGTTGAATGGATGGATGGATCTTTAAAGGTTTCTGTGACTGAAGTTTGAACTATTCTAGGAGTGGTGCAATGAAGGGGCTTGTGTTTTGAAAGGATGTTGGCAATTCCTATTGTGGCTAATCTTTGAGAACTTTGCCTGCCTCAGAGTTCTGCTTTCTGTGGATGCATTACTGACACAAGACTTGGAGTCTGCAGATCTCTTTTCTGCTACCTCTTCAGTGAGGTAATTGCCTGAGGGGGCATGTCCCCTCCCCCATGGAATTGGCAGGGAGGTATGACTGCTTGGGCCTTAGTACCACAGAGCAAGAATCAGCCTAGGGGAAGCTTTATGTGGAGGTCAGGGAGATAGCCTCAGTCTGGTTCTGAGTGGTGTGTGTGTGTGTGTAGCTACTTCTACAAGACAGGTGATACAAACATCCTGGACAAATTTCCCTCCTCCTAGATAGAAGTTCAAGATGTTCAGGATTTGCTGTGCCAACCACTCCCAAATGCCATCCCTCCATGAATTCATGTAACTAATTACAATATTAATGAAGTAAAGAAAGAAAACCTTACAATGAATTTCCGCCCTCCCCCCCCCATAGTCTTTCCAGATGTCTTATGGGGATTGAAAAGAGTCTTTTAGTCTTCATTGGTCCATCTCAGGGTCCTCTCTTTCAAGTCTGCTGGGTGGTATTAGGCTTGGCTTGATGGTAAGGCAGGTCAGTCAGGCTTGGGAAGGTCTGCTCCACTCTGGTTGCTGTGATGACTTTCTAGAATCTAGCAGATGACTGGATCCAAAACCAATTGCCTGGATCAAATGAATGGAAGATATCCTCTCGAGGCAGCATCTGAGTCAGTGTGATCTGCTTTGTGAAGTGTCTGTGCAGGGTTGAAAGATGTGAGAACAGGGCCCTCTCCCCCCTTTGTGGATGACTCTCCTAAAAAGGCATTGTTGGAGGATAAGAGATGGAGAAATGGAGTGGTGGTGGTGGACAGGAGTAGGGGTGGTGGACAGGCAGAGTTTGAGGGGAAAATAACCATCAGTACTGCAGTTGTTAAACAGCTAAACCAGTCACAACAAAATGGGGACACCACATGAGAAAAAAGAAGCTGGATTCACATGTTTCAGGACAACGGTGGACAGATAAAATCCCCTTACAAGACATACAATAAATGAAAATAAACAAAAAACTTTTTTTTTCTTCTGAATGAGCTTCAACATTCTCTCCTGACAAGTGTGGGCTATTTTAATGTTACACAGAGGAAAGAAAGAAGAGGGAAAAAGGAACACAGTTCTCTTCACCATTTTTTGCTGGCCAAGCAAAGGTATTTTTCTTTTCATTGCTTTAACTTTTTTTTTCCTAACAATTTAAAATTCTTGTCTCTAGGAATCAGAGACTTTTAACAGTTACATTTACCTAACATACAAAGACTTTGATACACATACACAGAAAAATAAAAGGGAAAAAGAGAAAGAGAAGAACAAAACTATCAACTTCATCCTGTTTATTCTTACTGTAAATCACTGTTAACTTAAATTAGAGAGGCAAAAAACTTGACCAACATTAATTGCTCAGTAGTTATATAGAAGAGAGGGAATCAATGCTACTATATATATTTTTCTTTTCTTTTAAATACCTTTAATTTAGCCAAACTGATTTTCTTACTTCATCCCTGAGCAATGTCCATTTCTCACATAGCTTGCACAGATGCATCTTCCTCATTCCTGCCTGGACAGGCAATTTGTCCTAACCCCAGGCCTCCATCAGTCTCCCTTGGGGAGATTTTGATGGGATCCTAGACTCTGAACTTCCTATTTCCTGGTCTGCTCTTCCCACAGTCCACGATGAGACTCCAAGGCTCTTCTCTTCTTTTACTTGGGTCCCTCACAATCCACAGTATTGCAGCGGGAAATTTAGGGTCTCTTGATAGACCCCTGAACAAATCCTCTTTGCATAGGTAGGCCTATAAAATAAGGTGATATGAACCAAAATGTTTAAATAGGATGACTTCAAAATGTGCCAGAATTATTGGTAATCTTGCTGAGCTGTTACAAAATTGTGAAATAGGGGTTTGCAAAGACAGCAGCTTTATATATATATTTGGACACAGAACATGGAAACCATGAGAATTAAGGAACTGAAAGTAGATGATGGTTAGAGGTTTGGTCAGTATAAGAGAACAAGGAAGTAACTTTCGTATAATTCCACTATACTGAAGGTGTCAAAGAAAAGGTATAAAAGACAGAGTGATGCCTTTGCCCAGGGCCACTGGCAAATAGCTGTCCTTGTTAGGACCAGCTATGACAGGGGCTCTCATTGCAATGGGTATTTTCGTAAGGAATGTAATATTACTGTTTGATTATGATGGCTGTTCATGTTCCAAATTGCTCATGAAATAAATCTCTGAATCTCAAAGTAAGAATGTGTACTTGTGTTACTGTGTTTCCATTTTATGGGATTTTTCTCCCACCACAGTACTATACCGTCCCTGACAGGTGATGGTACCTTCTAACCTGTGGTCAAGCCTTCAGTTTTTCAGGCAAATGGCCTGGGAGGACTCTGTCCACTGAAATTACTCAGAATTTGGGTACCTCTTTCCCAGAATAGGGGTCTGCTCAGTGATGTTTAGCCAGTTGCCTAGGAGTGAACCTCTCACTTTTCTTTTCTTCAATCACTTTTCCACATACTCTCCCTCTTCTCTTAACAGAAGGTCCTGCACTCTGGCTAAACCCCCATACTTTCTAGGGTCTGTCAGTTGAACAGATCTTTCTGTTGTTAGGAAAGGCACAGAGGCAGCGGGATCCAGCTGTGGTAGAGGGAGGATTTCTACACATACGAACACTGCCTCTTTTGCCTCCTGGCCTTTCAAAGTTAAATTTTAGAGGTACTCACCTTCTTTCCAAGCAGTCTTTGAGCTCAAAACTCCTTTTGCTACCCTTGTTCCAAATGGCTACGGTCCAGGTGTCAGATCCCTATTGTGATATTGCCATTTCTGTGGGGAGGGGGGCCCTGGATCATTTATTCACTTATTACCTTCTTCTCATTTCCTACATATCCTGTAATCCCAAAGTTTATAACCCTAGCTCTGACAACTATCTGCCCTGTGCTTTGATTTACCTTTGATGAATGTGTAAGGGGGGAGGACCATCTGTTTTGTCTCAGTTCTGAACCCTTCTGAATGAAGCAGCCGGGAAGCAATTTCTTACCTCCTTCCCAGGATGACTGTTTGACTGTTTTCACAGCTTCACACCTGTGTAATGGCTCATTCAACATGGGACAGAGGCAAGGGGTTTCTAACTCCTTTATCCCAACAGAATTGCCTAAGGGGAACTTAGAGTTTGCTTTGCTTTTGTCCTGCAACCACTTCCTTTCAATAAAAGATTCCTTTTGAAATGCTACTATCTCAAGAGTCTGTACTTTCTTGAATGAGGAGTAGAGGCAGGACCTTACACTGGGGGAACTCACCCACAGACTCAATGGGTCTATTGCTGGCAAGGGAACAAGTCTGTTGGTCAAGTTAGCTTGAAGTCTCATCTGTGGTCCCAAATTGTTCAAAGGAAAATCCATCTGGTTCAGGTCCAAGCCAGGAATAAAATAAAAATGGAGGCTGATTGGAAATAAGATGAACAAAACCAACAGCAGTTCTGAACAAATGGTTGAATGAGTAGATGGGTGTTTATAGGTTATAGTGACTTGAACATGGGGTTGGACAAGAAAATCTCTGAGGTCTCTTCCAACTCTTGTTAGGTATTCCAGGTACGTCCCTTGAATACTGAAAACAAATAAGTGACATAAGACAATTTTATATTTTAAAAGATGAACAGAATCATGCGGAATAAACTCTCAGTTCAGCGTGCAAAAGAAGAACCACACAAAATTTAAAAGCACTGATCATAAGATACATTTCCGAATCTCTGTCCAGATAATGATACCTAAAAATTGTATTGCCCTGTTCAAAATGTGTTTTTTTAATAATTAACATGTTTATTTCATCATTTTCAATAAATGAAACTGTTTACTGTTTTTGGGTAAGGAATAATTTTTGAAATCCAATGTGTGCACACTGTTCACAGCAGAAAAATATATTTAACTCAGTGATGAATTGCTCTCCAGATGTGAAGAATATTAACAGAAAGCCCTAGACCAGTGATGGCAAACCTTTTAGAGACTGAGTGCCCAACTGCAACCCAAAACTCACTTATTTATTGCAAAGTGCCAACATAGCAATTTAACCTGAATACTGAGGTTTTACTTTAGAAAAAACAACACGTGCATTACAATCTTTTGTTTTAAAAGAATAACACAATAACAGAGCTTTTAATGATACAAACAACTTTTGATATTTACAATTTCAGGCCCACCTCAACCATAATTTTATTTAATTATGCTTTTACATTTCTGAACTGTCCATCTCCCTCAAAGAAGGAATCTTGCTGATTGCAGCTCTGTCCCCAAATACATTTGGACAACATTAATAGAGGATTTGAACCCCAAAATCGAACACAGCCTTCCCATTCATCTTTCTAGCATGTATATGGCCCACTTCATCTATTCTTAGACACCAAATACTCCTGTTTGGGATGCTCCATCTACAAGATAGAAATAATTGTAAACTATCAAAGAAGTCTGTTCCATAAGACAATCAGACAAATATTTTCAGGTCCTTTTACACATGGGCTAACAATGGCTAACATCCCTATCAATTTAATCAGTTGTTGAGAATTTATGGATTTAGGAAGATTTACAGCAATTAAAAGCTAGTGTGTTTATTAGCCGTTCTGGCAAAAAGAATCTTAATTGTAAGTGCTAGAACCATTAGAATATATCTTGGGTTTCTTTGCAGAGGGTGAGGGAATTTTTCTATCCTCATTTCTATCTTATTTTATATTATATTAAAACAATGTTCAACTATTGTTTTAAACTATAATCCATCCATCCTCCTTTTCTTCAGAGGGTAAATTATGATTCTAATATACTGTGTTTATATTCTGACTTGGCAATGACCAAAATGCTTAGTTTGTACAACATGATGGGCACAGAGAAGACCCTATTAGGCATGTTGTATTAACACCTTCATCAAACCTGTCTGAAGAAACACAACCTACCACAAATCCTATTGTGCCTTAGTATGAAGTATGATCCCCATCTAGAACTTGCATCAATTAATATGTTTAATGTCATGTTCATACAACATGTGCCATAGTTTGCATAACTGATTTGCTTAAAATAGTCAAATTTGTTGACTTTGCCAAGCTTTATGACTTAAAGTGCTATATGGATGAGGCTTGTAGTTGTATGTATTTACAAATTAAATCTAGATTCAGGGGGTGACTTTACCACAGTAGCCAAATTAAGACAGTTAATTCAAGACCTGGCCAAATGAGGGCTGTCTACGGCATTGCCTGACAGTCCCACAACCTCGGTGCTGCCCGTCCGCGAGAAAAACTCCGGTTCTTTCTTACTGAGTGCTTCACATTAGTCTTTACTTGCTTCTTTTCCTCTGGGGGTGGAGGGAATTGGGGCAGGCCTAGTTGGATCAGGCATCTTGCAGGGTAGCCTGGGGGGTGGGGTCCTTGCCCTGGCAGAAAGTATGGGGTGGGGAGAGAAGAGCCTGAGGGAGCTGGAGCTGCAGAAACAGAGACTGATGTTTCCATTGGCCTGATGGAAACATTGATCTCCACTTCTATAGCTCCAGCTTCATCTGGCTCTTCTCTCCCCTCCTCACTTTCTGCCAGAGCAAGGACCTGCCTCCTAGACTGTCCTGCAAGATGCCTAATCCCACCAGGGCTGCTTCAATTGGCGAACTCTGTGCTGGGGCAACAGTGAACCAAGTCAGCATGATCACAATATAGTGTGATCATAATTAGTATATCAATGTCTTTAACAAAGGTTAGTTTCCCCCAGATCTCTAATGGAATAAAATGCTGAAAATATAAGTCCACAGGAGGTTTTTGCCATCATTTATTACTTGGCACATCTCTTCACAGCCTAAGGGTTTGAAAGGGGACACTGCAAAGAGGATGGACAGGCTGCCTTTTCAATACTACTGATGTGCCTGACTGATGACTCAGTAGCTTTCTGTCTGCTAAAAGGCTGATCTTGATTTGCAAGATCGATGCAGGGGAGTGGGGTTCTGCCCCATGCTGAATCCTCTTCATTAGAGGGCCCCCCAAAGGGCTGGTCACCCTGTAGGGGTGACAGATAAGGAGGGTTACCCTGCAGGCTGTGGAGAGAGGTGGCTCTCCTGCTAGATCCAGGATTTATTCCCTCTTTACTGAAGACAAGGTAGCCAAAATGGCCACCATGAAGCTGGGGCAGCCAAAGAAACCAAGATTGTGCTGGAGCAGTGAGAGTGGACAGTGATTGGAGCTTTAAATTATGCCTAGTACCTGACCCTAAAAGAAAATCAATCAAAAAAAGATAAGCTCTCAGGAATGCTTTTAAGTGGCAATCAAAAGGGGGTAGAGAGAAATGGCACCTTGACAGGAAACAAGTTAAAGCTGTAAAATACAGAAGGACTTGATGTATAAATCTCATTGGCACAACTTTGAGCAGGCATTTTGAAATTCTGGGTATTTGATTGTTTATGGGATATTCTACCAGATATTTTGTTTGAATTAATTTGAAATTAACAACTGGCAGAACAGTTTTTAAATGTATTTTTAACATCTTTCAAGCTGAAGGTGCCACCTACTAGATAAATGAGTATATAATGTGTATATAATACTCTTAGAATAACAACCTTGAAAAACTCTGACAAGAGGAAATAGCACCTGGAGATCTGCTGTATAATTTACTGTTCTACTGTTCTATACTTATCTACTCTATGGTGACTAGAGAATCAACCTTGAAAATCTGGAAAATATCTAATGGAATGACTCTTGAATACTAGAACTAATTAGCAACCTAAAGAGTGGATTTAAAGAGCTCCTTTGAAAATCCCCCAGACTGTAAAAATGGAATCTAGTGGCGTTGTGGGACATAAAGAAACATAATTATTGTATCTCCTTATGAACAATATTAAGATCAAGTAATCTGTGGGCTTTGGGAAGTCAAAAAGAATAGACTCTGGAATGGTGATTGATTACTAACAGAATAGTGAATATTATTTGTATCTTTTAAAACAAGGCAAGATGGCCCATCAGGAAGTATCGGTGGCACTTCAAAAAGAAATTATGTTGGCAATCAAAAGCCTTTATTTCAATTTCAATTTCAAATTTATTGGTCACATACACAGTCATACATGGTACGATATGCAGTGAAATGCTTAC
>JAEANM010029038.1:0-10254 GCA_017656035.1 Myanophis thanlyinensis | reverse complement strand
TGGCTAAGGCGCGCCATTCAAAAGAGTATAAAAGCTGTCAAAATCCTTGTAAATACGTTCTTGTTATTGCTTGTGCTTTTTAATAAAGAGCTGTTGTCACTGAACACTCGCGTCCAAGCCTCTTATTCACAGAATCAAACAAGTCAATTGCAAAAGACAGCTTTCCTTGAAATAGCTTATATCCTTTGATGATATCTTTTATACCATCAAACAACAATTGCTTTAAGACACCTTGGTTTTAGACTGGGCATCAGTGATTATTTTCGTTTGTATTTTGCATTGTTTTATATTGTTTTTTATTAAAATGGTATTAAAGTATTATTTGTCAGCCACCTAGAGTTACTTCTTTAAGATGGACAGCTACACATTTTCCAAACAACAAAAACATTGTGGGGATTGGCAGTACTGCAAAGATTTGATCATCCAACCAATCTAAGGTCTGAGTTGCTGCAGGAATACTTCAATGGAACCTGAAATTCTACCCATATTTATTTTTGTAAAAAAAATTGTACCTTCTTACACTATAGGAGTCTGATAATTTATACTGTTAAGGGGCAGGGGGAGTTCAGCAATACTATTTTGTCTCTAACAAGATCAGTTTCCCCAAAAATATTAATAAAGTATTCTTATCTTAATTTAGTCTAGAGGTTCCCAAAGTTTCTTCACAATGTTGCCAACATGCCATCCTTTTTAGACTAACAAGACAATTCATCTCCAATGTCTAAAAGTAGATTAGTACCCTCTTCAATGCAATATATAAAAGTTTCCTTTTCAACAGATATGTCCTATGTGGAATATAATTTACCCAGCTTGCTGGAAATATTTATGATGAACCAAAGGGGCCTCGGGCAGTAGTGGAATTCAAATTTTTTTACTACCGGTTTTGTGGGCGTGGCTTGGTGGGCATGGTTGGGGGGTCATGTGACTGGGTGGGCAGTTTCTGTAAGCAGGGCAATAAAGATTAGTCTAGAAACAACACCAGAATGTTTTTTCCTGCCTTCCTTACAGGATTAACCCTGTAAAGTAGAAAAAAACAAAAGGAGATTTCTTCTAACAACGGTTCTCCGAACTGCTTAGACAATTTACTACTGGTTCTAGCGAACCTGCTACAACCTGTTGAATTTCACCTCTGGCCTCCAGTCTAAAAAAATCTACTGCAAAAACTCTTAATGAGCTCTCTTTCAGTGCAGCCATCACACCATCCTTCTGGATTATGTAGACCAGGGGTGTCAAACTCACAGCATCATGTGCTGACCACGTCCACACCTTGTTTAGTGAAGAGGAAAAAAGTTGTGATACGTCATGTGCCAATGCCATGACAATGCGAGTTTGACACCTCTGAAGTAGACAATGCATTATATAATTATGAAGGATTTTTTATGATACGGGTTTTCAGAATCAGCATCATGTAAACATTTTGAAATCTCACTGTTCCTAAAAAAAGTAACAAATAGACACATAGCCAAAAGTAAAATTAGGATTTTGGATTTAGCACTAGTACTGTTTTTCTTAATAGTTAACATTGCTTTGTTTCTGAACCTACAGCAACAAGGCATTATTGTTGCATCCTATGCATTCTCCTCAAATAAATTATATTTTCTCCTAGCCTTTTGCTTTGGAGTTTGAGAGGTCAATTTTACACCAAAAAAAGGCCCTGTTTCTGCCCATGTGGATCAAGACATCCCTTTTACTTAGTGACAGTATTCACAGTTTGCTGTGCACATGCCTAGATTAGTTACTATGGGCATAGCCAGACAAGATCAGATTTACTTTAGCAGGACAACCTTTATACATGTTTTAAATAGTCTGCTCATTTGCAGACTAGTTAAACCTTTGTACATAGGAATTTCACATTCTGCTGGATTTTATTTTCCTCCAGAAAGGCTCTAAAATGGATATGCTCACCATAGTCCCTAGGGAGAGGAAGCGGTATATAAATCAAATAAAATAAATAAATAAATAAATAAAATAAATATTTGTTCAATCTAAAGAGTTGGAGAGGGTATACGTGTTTCCAGATAAACTGCAAAAATATGTTTATGTGTTTAGCTTTCAGAAAGAAAAGCAGAATGGTAGGCTATAAGGTACTATTTTAAAAACTCAAGAAAAGTACAAATTTATTAGGGCTGTATTTCAAAAGTAGTGAAAACGGATTTTTTTTTATCACAAGTTTTCTATTCAGGAAAAACTGAGGTGGTTATGTTAATAATTAACTTTAGGATGGAATAATAACACTTCAGGGTTTGTGATCTGGATGGGGTTTTGGTTGTGTTTTCTGAGGTCATCATTAATTAAAACTACTGATCAGCCCCCCATTATAAGCTAATATTACTAATAACTCCTTATGTGATTGACTTTCAGCTGCTGGGAATTGGGCTGGAAAGCATAAACTTAAGCAACCATTTTAAAGAAAGTATATCTGATGAAGTAGAAGATGAGACCTTTCTTGCATTTATGACATTCTGGGTGGACATGAATAGGACACTTCCAGGACTGTAGTTGAATTCAGATAAGAAAAGGAAATGGTGTTTCCTTTTGTGTTCCTTCCTTTCCTTGTGCATCTGTTTATCAGAGATTTTGGATGTTGAACCCATGCAATTGGTTGGACCATTACTAGCTAAAGAAAAATGTTGAGATGGAGCATGCCAAATTTGCTTATTTATCAAAGGCTACTTCGGGCTTATCTTGTCCTAATTCTTGCTCTGAAATACTGTTACCTATTTGAACTCTTTAAAAGAAAAAAGTGTCCAAGAAAGATAAATTCATATGCTTCTTTAAGCAATGCTTTATTATCTCTGGTCCCATTACATTTTTTTGCCAGATTAAATGCATATTTTCTATACTTTACCTATTTTCTTCTTGTGCAATGGCTAGGACCGCTGGTTTGTACAGTGCAAAGTAGTATTTATACATTTGTGACCTTGAGCCAATACTTATGGGTCACATTAACTTTACAGTATGGACAAACATACCCACGGGCATCCACAGACATCATCACAAGCATTTCGCTAGGGACCTCACTTAATTCTTCAGAGGTGGAAGGTTAGTGCATTTATTTACAATGTCAGTTTACCATCGGCAATATTTTCCAGAAACCACCTCCAGTTCAATGCCTTTAACTCACTTTTATATGATTCTGTGCTCTAAAAGGCAAATTTGTTAGCTATATAAAATGCCCTCCAGAAGGACTGGGAGACCATGCTTGAATTGACATTCAAACTATGAAGATTATTGGGGCCATGGCTCCCATTAGCTTGTTACTAACCCTTAGATTAATGTCAAAGACCCTTACCTCTAGCTTTAGGACAAGATTAAGGATGGATCACTTTCTTATATGCATTCCCAGGAAAATTTTACCCAACTGGGTTTTAATGATTTGTTCTGTAGCTGTTGTTTAAAGCCAAGCTTTACCAAAAGTGTCTTGAAATTATAGCCAGTTGGGTAGTTTACCTCTAACAGCATTCAAGAAACAAAATGGCTGAATGGAGATAATGACAGGAAAATTTGATATACAGAAGGGGACAAACCATGGTTGTCCACCATCACCTCTCCTTTTTATTTTAATATTGGAAGTGTTGGATAGAAATGTTAGACAGGAGGATATAATTGAAGGATTGGCGATTAAAAGGGAAAAGTATACATTACAGGCCTTTGCAGATGATCTGGTTTTTATTTTAGAAAACCCTCAAAAATCAGGACCTAAACTGTTAGAGAAAATAGAAGAATATGGAGAAGTGACTGGTTTGAAAATGAATAGAGAAACGATTAAAATGTTGGTTAAGAATCTAACCACCACACAGAAAAATGAATCAGTGGACAAAATGGGTATTCAAATAGTAAAAACAGTAACATATTTAGGAATATGTTACAGCAAGATGTGGAACAATTAAGGGAGATAACTATGATAAATTATTACAAGCATTTAAAGTAGATATGGAAAAATGGAAACATCTGCAGCTATCTCTGATGCTGATGGGTAGAATAGCTGTTATAAAAATGAACTTCTTACCAAGGTTATTGTATTTATTTCAAATGATACCAATAAAACGATAAAAGAGAAAAAGTTTTTTTGACAATTTAAATAAGATGATGGTGAATTACATATGGCAGGGAAAGAAAGTAAGGATAAAACTAAAATTGTTACAAGATGCAAAAAATAGAGGGGGCTTCAGATTACCAGATCTGGAACTTTATTACCAATCAGTAACACTTTCATGGGTTAAAGCAGACAAGGGCAAACTACAGCCTGTGGGACACAGCTGGCCCGTTGGGCTTTTTAATCTAGCCCACCGAACTAGTTCTGGCGCAGACTGGGGAGTTCTGCCCTCACTGACACTCAATACTGATCCGGCTTCCACGTCCCGGAGCTCTCCAGAAATGTCCCGTGCGCAGTCTTCTTTCCTTGCAGAGCGCCCAAGAGGGTTGCTCTTTGGATGCTGCTGCCTCGGTGATCGGCGTGTAGCATCATCTGACCCTGGGTGAGCGACCTACGCAAGGCTGGGGCTGTAAGGCCTATGGGTGCAAGACGATGACACAGAGTGGCTGCTGTCCCCATTCCATGCCCTTCCACAGCTGCCGGGCCCCTCACCCACCAAAGAGGCCACCAAGCCATCCGGGGAGGGCTGCGGAGAGCCGCCCGGTGAAGTGGGACAGGCCGCTGATGCCCACATGTCTTTGCAGGTGTGCCATGCCGAACACAGCAGCCATGGAGAAGAAGGTAAGAGGGCAGTGGGCAGGAGTGGGGGGGGGGGCGGGCAGGCGCAGCTCTGCAGCAGCAACGCTGGCTCTTCTCCCACCACCCAGGTGCTGCTGATGGGGAAAAGCGGCTCCAGCAAGATGAGCATGCGCTCCATCGCGGGATTTAGTTGACGAAGTGGAGTGCATGCTCGTCTTGCCGGAGCCGTTTTTCCCCATCAGCAGCACCTGGGCAGCGGGAGAAGAGCTGGCATTGCCGCTGCGGAGCCACGCCCACCTGCCGCCCCCCCTGCTCCTGCCCGCCGCCCTCTTACCTTCTTCATGGCTGCTGCATTCGGCATGCCATTCCTGCAAAGACATGTGGAGGAGGGGGGCTGTGGGAGGGGGAATAAGGTTGGGGGTAGGGAGGCTGCATGAGGGGGAGTAAGGGTGGGGGTGGGGGGGGTGGGGGAGGGGGAGGGGGAGCCTGTCATTGTGGCCCACAAGTCAAAAAGTTTGGCCCACGAGTCAAAAAGTTCGCCCACATCTGGATTAAAGAATGGATAGAACTGAGAAATAAGAGGTTATTAACATTGGAAGGCCATGATTTACAGTTGGGATGGCATGCATTTTTATGGTATGGAAAAAATAGGATTCAAAGACACTATGTTAGAAATGTGTTATGGTTAACTTGAAAGAAAATAAGACAACAGCATTATTTAAAAATCCCTGTGTGGCTATCTACAAAAGAAGCATTTACACATCCAAACTTGATAGATTGGAGAAACATTATTAAATATAAAGATATTTTAAATGTAAGTGGGGAGCTCAAAATAAAACAAGAATGGAACGCACAAGGGATTAATTTGTCTTGGTATACACAAATGTAAATACATTACAAATATATGAATGATCTGAAATTATATGGGTTTTATAAAGATTCAACAGAATTGGATCAGATAGTAAGAGGAAGAGATGATAAGCTAATGAAGAAGATTTACAATTATTTACTGAGCAGAAAATTAGAGGAAGAACAAGTTAAAGAAACAATGATTGCCTGGGCAAGAAATTTTGGTTACACAATAGATTTAGATCAATGGGAAAAACTATGGGAAAGAAACTATAAAGCAAAGATGTCACAGCTTATAAAGAGAACCTATATAAAATGTTCTATAGAATGGCATTTACCCCCAGGGAGGTTGGCAAGGATGTTTAAAAATAAATCCGCCAAATGCTTGAAATTCCACCAAACACTGGGATCTTATTATCATATGTGGTGAACTTTGCCCAATGGCAAGAAAATTTTGGACAAAGATGCATACATGGTTAGAAAAAATTACTAAACAACACATAGAATTGAAACCAGATATCTTTTTACTGGGCATGACACCAGAGAGTTATAGTAAAGATAATGCTTATTTGATAATACATGTATTAACAGCAGCGAGAATAGTATTTGCAAAGAATTGGAAGTTGAAAGAAACACCTACAGAGGGGGAATTGATAAAATAATACTGGAATGTGCAGAAATGGACAGACTGACTGTGGAAATAAAAGAAAAAGATATAAATGAATTTAACAAGAGATGGGATGGGAAGCTTTCTATCAATGGTTAAATAATAGAAATAAGAAATAGCTAGAAAATTTGATATGATGGCTAAAAGCAATACAGAGTTAGAGAGAAGATAAGATAGAAGATAGATTATTGGGAAAATGTTATATTTTATTGTATGATAGGCTATATAAAGGTATGATTGTATGGTTTGGATATATTAAGCCAAATATAGATTGTATGGGAAGAACTATGTATTCAACTCAAGTGGCGCGCGAACTGATAGATGATGTAATTGATTTATAAAATGTAAAATAAAAAAAAAGTTTAGGAAGAGGACATCCAAGCAAGATATTGTGAAAAGAAAGCGCTGCTCTCTGGACCAGCCTAATAAGCCCCTCTTATGCAGAAGAAGTCCTCCCAGGGCCTTTGCAGGAAGTGGGCACCAGGGCTGGGCCTTCTTTCTGCCACCGGGATGGTGCCACCACCACTGAGCTAGCACCGCCTTTGCCGACTGTGACATCTTGCCAAGAGTGTGACTGTTCCAACAATCCACACAATGGGGAAGGGGTGGCTTCTTCAGACCCCCTCGTGCTTCTTTCAGTGCTCCTAAGCTCCGAGGCTTTCTGGCCGGGGCAAGATCCAGCGGGAAGGAAACGAGCACAGAGCTGGCAAGGGGGTTGACACGAGTGTCCTCTGAAAGTCCAGGGCAACCAGCCACCTTTTGGCCAGGTATTCCCTTAGCCAAACCTCGGCCAAAGTGAGCAGGAAAGAGAGGCGGTTTCTGATCCGTGGTGTGGCAGTCACTATGGAGACCATGAGGCTGCCTTTTGCAGGGCAGGAACCCATCCGATGCACAGCAGCAATGATGGACTCTCACACAAGCAACGGTTTGTTCACGCTGGAGAGAACAAAGCGTCTCAGGCCTTGGTGCATCATCACATGCAATGCAACAATGGCTCGATTCTCCTGGCCCCACATAGAGGGGGTGGTGTGGGGAGTGGCATCCTCCCTCCCTTGCCCCCCTTGCAAGGGACCCTAACCCAAGAAACGCCCTTGCTTTTTCTTGGGGCTTTTTCTTATTTGGAGCAGTGAAGAAGGTAGCCATGGTCTTTCGGTCCAGGGATTTTGCTACATTTCCTGCTGGAGTTCAGCCACAGGGGATGCAGCCTGGTCTGAAGGGGCATTCGGGGTCTTGAGTTGGATGGGCCCCATTGCACCAGCCCTCTTTCTCCCACTGGCCACTGCCAGCCCTTCGACAGACAAGGAACCAAACCATGAATCACAACTTTTATTGGATGATTAAAATACAGTAACTGAATCTTGAAAACTGTTCTCTCTCACTTGCTTTTACTTCCCAGGAACTGTGTGTGTGTGTGTGGGTGTGTGTCCATCGGAGATGCTCTCCATGCCCATTCATAAGTGGACTGAAATGCCTCTAAGCTGACCATTGTCCGGCTGCAGCTCCGTTATCCTACCTTTCACAGAGCGTTGCATCTCCAATTGCCCCTGTATTCCGGCTGGGGCTGCCTGGCTGGGTGGCTCAGCCAGATGTTACCCAGGAGCATCTTCTTGACCACTACTAGAAACCACATTTTGGATTAAGATAGGTTTTGGGTGGAGCCACATTAGACAGTCCCCTATTGTTATCTGGAGGGCATTAAGAGGATCTAGAGGAGGGAAAAGTCTCCCTCCACAAACTATTCCTGAGTTCCGGATGCTTGGGAGGATCACTGCCTTCCCAGCGTGCCTCTTCCTTGGATCACCTGGCTGGATGAGCCTCTGGGACTCTTCCCCCTCTCAGCTCCACTTGACAACCACACAGAAGTCTTTTCCATTCAGTGAATGTTAGATGGAGTTTGGGGATTTGTGGAGGAACAGCATTTAAAAAAATTGTATAGAAACAAATGAAAAGATTGCTATGGGACAAAGCTTAAAATCTATGCAAAGATGCAGGTATATTAGAGGAGCTTTCTTGAGCTCTGAGAAAGGAATGTTCTTGACTTTGCTTTCTCACTCCCAGGATGCAGCTCCAGGTAACTAGCTACCTGCACAGGAAGACTTTGAAAAGGCCGGCAGCAGCCCTGACTGCACCAAGAGACGAGTTGGGTCCACATTAGAGGCACCGTCTACTGGATTCCAGGGGTTCAAATCAGCCTTTCAGCCAGGTATCATTTTGAGCACCACACTTCAAAAGGGGCTGGGAGAAGCTGGCATGAGAAGACACACACACCCCCGAAGCACAAAAATAATGGCAAGCCAGCCTTGGAAGGGGGCTCCAGGGGGCTGAGGGCGTGCTTGGTTGGCAAAAGGGAAGACAGAGAGGAGAGAGGAGACCCGTCTGGAAACCTCTCAAGGGGTTTTGAACGAGAGAGCAGGAGACGAGCCAAGAGGCTGGTTTTTAAACCCCCCACCCAAATGATGGACACAAACTGGACTGGACAATGGGGAGGTGACAAATTCTGCTACATCAGGGGCCTGAAAGCTGAGGCTCAAGGAAAATGGCTTCTGCAGTGGGGAGCAGAAAGTACCTGGAGCTGGTGCATTATGGGAAAATCTCTGGGGCTTTCAGCATCCTTGCCCTGGTCCTTGGCCTTGATTGATCCCCAACCCAGCACCAGAAGGCTGTTGATAGTTTGTCTGAATTAGCCTTCCATAAAGGCAGGCTTGTTTGCTGGGTGTTGCCCTGTTTGCCAGGCCAAACAATGGGGAGCTGTTTCCTCTCCTTTGTTTTTGTGTCTTCCTGGAACAAAGCGTGGTGCTGGGGGTGCGAGCACCAACACAGAAAGAGATGAGAGGGTGGCAAGAGGAGAGCAAGAGCGGAAGGAGGCTGATGGGAGAGGAGGACCCTGCTTCTCTCAGACTCTGAGCTCCAATTGGTCCTGATGTGGCCCGTAGTCCTTTCGCAGTGGCACCGGGAGATCTCTCTTTCTGCACGAGGATTTGGGCAGATCCCTGAGGCTGGATTCAGAAGAACGATGGGTGGGCCACTTTAAAGTGATCGGTTCCTGTTTTGGATGGGGATTTGTAGATGAACCGCACCAGGTACAGCTCTTATTGATTTGTTTATTAAATTTATATGCTGCCCACCTTGCTATCCGAAATGATTCTGGTTGGCTAACAAAGGCATAAAAAGCATAAATGTAGAACGTTAAAATTAACAGCATTAAATAAAGACTAGAAACAAATGCGCTTGTCCTCTTGAGTCTTATCGAAGACCTGACCCATTGCTCAGGAAACCATTTGTAAAAATAATTTGAATTAGTACAGCAAAACAAAAGCATCCAGAATGTATACTTTTGTTTTCAAAGGAAGGTTGCGGGAGTGGAGGTGGGAACAAACAGGGTCAACCTGAGAAGGGTTCAGCAAATATTTGGGAGTGGGGAGAGGTGAACCCCTGCTTTGGGACCTCCCATTTCACCCCATCTTCAGTCTCCTCCCATGCACGTGGGAGCCCCAAAAGCTCTGCTGCTCCTCCGCAGGGAAGGAGGACGCTGACCAAACTGGAAGGGGGTGGCAGCATGAAATGAAAACTGCCTGGCCGAGATTCAGACGCTGGGCCGTCCATCGTCTCCACCTCTTGCTGGCATTCTGGCAAGAAACAGACGGCTGGGCAATGACTGACCAAGCTTGGTTCTTCTTGACTTTCATCCTTCAAAGGCCCAGAACCTACTTAGAAGCTCCACTTGTAGGGCAGATGAAGTTCATTGTTCTCAGTCAATGAGGAAATCACCTCCTCTGTTGGTTGGCAGAGACTTCGTTGACCAAAGAGGTTAGTAGAGATACATTTCTTTCATAGGGCAGAGAGTATGGATGACGGTGGACTTTAAAGTGTGCACTGATGGCAAGGTTCAGTTTGGATTCCATGTTTGCAGATCATCTGGATCCTGTTCATGTTTATTCCCTTGTTTCTTCTCCTAGCCCAAACTCACTCAAATGAAAGGAAAGGATAGGATAGGAAATAGGATAGGATAGGAAATAGTCTAGTCTAGTCTAGGATAGGATAGGATAGGATAGGACAGGTTAAG
>JAEANM010029037.1:0-10254 GCA_017656035.1 Myanophis thanlyinensis | reverse complement strand
ACATACAATGTCCATTCCTTGTTTTATTAATCTCATAAATATTTGTTTTCTTTTATTTGGGGAGTTAAGACCATTGATGTTTATAGAAAATAACTTAAGTTCATTTTCCATCCTTTTACTGTTGTGCCAGTTGTTGACTTCTATTGGTGTTTGTCACCCTTTGAGCTCTTGTTCCTACTCCCTCCTCCTGAAGTTCTTCCTCTTCTCCATTATTTTCCTCCTGGTCTTTCCCTTTTCATGGTTTCCGCTGTTCTTTTGGGTTTCTTCGTTCTAAATCTTCGTTACCACTATGTTTCTCTTCTGGACTAGTCAGTTGATCGTAAAATTCTTGTACCTTCTCTCGTGTATCTACCTTAATTTTTTTATCTCGCCAGGATACTAATAGTCCTTCCGGAATTATCCATCTAAATAGTATATGTTGTTTATTTAGTAAGGTAGCCAAGGAATGGTAGTCTCTCCTTTGTTCCCTTATCCTCTTTGGAATTTGTTTCAGAGTTATTATCTCCTTGTCTCTATAAACCATCAGGTCGTCTCTGGTGCTTTCGTAAACTATATCCCTTACTTTTTTACGTGCAAATCGAATGTGGACCTCCCTTGGTAGCCTGTGGCATCTAGCATAATTTGTATAAACTCTATATACCTCATCAAACTCCTTCAAGATCTCTTGATTATCTCGCTGAAGGGTTTCTGCTATTAGCTCCACCATTATCATTGCTAGGTCTTCTTCCTTGTCCTCTAAGATGTTCTGAAATCTTAAGTAGAAGGAGGCCCAATCCATCTCTAAGTGGGTTAACGCATCTTCCAATTCTTTATTCTTCCCCATCGTTCTCTGATCTAATAAATCTAGTTGTCTTTCTGTTTGTTCTGTTCTTTTTTCAATTATTTTTATTCTTTGATCATTTTTCTGGATTTCTTCCTGTATAAAACCAACTTTTCATCTAGCTTCTGGATGTCACTTTTCACTTCTGTCTTTACCTCCTCCATCTCCACTTTAATCTCTTCATGGTTTTTAGATATTTTTTCTTGAAGCTTTATGATTGTTTCCTGAATTAATAATAGGGTGGTTGATTGCATTGTTTGTACATTTGGATCAGGATTGGGTTTTCCTGTCAGAAGCATACTTTCAATCTGGTTTGATGGAGATGCTACTGCTGCTGCTGAAGTTAGGGTGGTTTTCTTCCCTGTTTTCAAAGTAGTGGTTGTAACACTCATCATTTCTTTTAAAATCTTCTGTTTTAAAATTTTCTAAAATTTTATTTATATTATGACAGATTTTCATCCAAAGTTTAACTATAGTCTCACTCTTCTAGGGTCTTCTTTGTTATTCCTCCTCCTTCTCCTCTTTTATTCCTTTTATTTCTTTCCCTGAGCTATATTCTCTTATTCTTCTATCCCTATTCTTATTCCAATATATATATGCTTTAGTAAAACACCCTCATACTCTATGACCCATATAAAGTAACACTTACAATTTTAAAGTTAGGTAGAGATAGGAAATAATAACTAGTTAATAATAATTATATACTCAAAAATTGTTTCTCATTAGATTACTAATTTGCTACAAAGGTCTATTGAATTTATAAATAGGTTTGTAATTATGGAAAAATATAAATGTTAATATATGTAAATATATAAATTTGTTTCAAATATAGATATACCTATATAGAGACTCTAAATATAAGTAGGTAGATATAAGTATAAATATAAATATATACAAATAGATCTATAACTGTATAAATAAAACTATGTAATTATATCAAATAAAGTAAAATTCTTTTCCTACACTAATACTATTTATATCAATAAATATACAAATTAAATATAGATATAGTATAACACGTGAATATATATGTAAACCTATTTTCCAGTACACTTAAATATAGATAGCAACATTCATTAATACACTGTTTAACACAACATTTTGAAATAGTTGATAGTTAAGGTTTATATATTTATATTGTCTCTTTATTTGTTATTTATCCAAAAAAATCAAGGTGGCTCAGAAACCTCAGAGAAGAAGAGGATCAGATTCCAATATAAAGTTTTGTTCCTCTATGTTCTTGCTGTGGATTTGGCTCTGCTCTTTACTTTCAAGATGGCTAACCTGTTATAGTTGCACAGTCACTGTCACTTCCCCCACTCTATTCTTCCTCTGTTGATCTTCCACCTTTGGAGCCCAGTACATTAATAGATTATTTCAAACACTCAGTTCTTTCTCTCGGAGGATGTACCCACAGTTTCCAGTTCAAAATTCTCTCTTGGCAATTCCTCCACCAAAAGCTTGTTTCTTTCCTTACCTGCCAATCCATTCCCTTTGAATTGCCGCTAGCTCACCGCACAGGATCTGTCCTTCCACTGGTGCTCCTCCGGTTCAGTTTCCTACCAAACTTGTCAGAAATTGATGGGCAAAACTCAGCTCTCTCCTTTGCTCGCACCACTGTTGCTGTACTGTCATCTTTTTGCTTCCTTCTTTTGCCACAGGACGTCATGCCTCCGGGCCAGCCATAAAGGCCAGCTTCTTTGGCTTTGGTTTTGAGAGATTCTTCTTAATACAGCTGGGGATCACACCTCCCCTTGCTGCCTCTGAAGTTTCCCCTCTTTACTGCCAGCCCCCCCCAGGGCCAAACTTTGCCTCGAGAGGCCACCCAAAGCTTGACATTTGATACAGGGAACAAAGCACTGTTCCTCTGCACCACCACGGCACCATATCACTGCCAGGAAATCCACATGTCACCAATTCTAAGGGAGAAGCTAGCAATGGGGTGTTATATTCCAGACTTAGAACACTGTCAAGTTCCCAGAAGTCTCATCAGAAACTTACAGTGGCACCACCTCATTAACAACCATATCAGCAAAAAAGCAATGGCAGCTCACTTAATGTTACCATCTCAGAACTCAAATAGTGGTATCAGTTGATACCAGACAGTGAGTATCTTTTATATATTGTTGTTGCTCTTTATCCCCATCTAATGGCCAGAGGGAGATATATGCCACAACATATGATCTTTATATACTGTTGTTGCTCTCTAGCCCCATCTAGTGGCTGGAAGAACAAATATCATGTATATTGTTTGAACCCATTACCCATTAGCCCACAATCTCAAAACAAGTGCATGCTGGAAAGCCAGACTCCATTTCCTTTAGCATTTGGAGAAGGCAGAAACACAAAGAAGAATCCATCTTAATCTGTTGCACATGATCATCCAAGGACAAACCCACATCCCACACACAGAGCATCACTGGTGAGATTTAGATTGCTTGTATTTATTAATTATTATCTTCAGCAGTAATTCAATACTGCCTATCTTGCATTTGGTTTTCATTATATGTATTCCTATTTTCCCCAGTTTCACCATATCCTGTTCTTTCAATAAAACATCCAGATCTACACATATGGTCTGTTTTATTGGAGGATAGATGGGTTTAGCTGCATGTCAAGCTCCACACAGACTAACATGTAGTGAGGACAAAACACCTAACTTCAAAAAAAAAGTTGCATGGTTTTACAATAGCTGAAGATATTCATGAGCTTGTGAAGCCTAGACTAGTGGTGGCAAACCTATGGCATATACTCCAGAGGTGGCACTCAGAGCCCTCTCTGTGGGTACATGCACCATTGCCCCAGATCAGGTCCATCCCATTTCTCTGTGGCATTTCTCACCGTCATTTGTAGGGAAACAGAAGTTTCCTTGCAAATGACAAAGCAGAAGATCATGAAAGAAAAAGATCTCACCTCTTGCAGAGCTGCTAGTGTTGTGATGCCCTGCCTCCCACCGGCCAACTGGTATTTGGATTTCGAGTTTATGCCAATCAGCTGGTGTTCAGGTTTCTGGTGCACACTGGGCAGCTGGTGTTTGGGTTTCCAGCATGTGCTGGCGAGCTGATGTTCAGGTTTCCATGCATGCCTTGCAGTTTGGGCACTCAGTCCCTAAAAGATTTGCCATCACTGTCCTAGACTGCAAGGAAGTTGTAAAAAGGAGCAGTATTGCTCTGTCCCTATTCTGTTCCTTGTATCTTTCTATCTATCTGCCACCTCTAGATATGCACCATAGCTCCCATCATCCAACCATCAGAATTATTTGGACTGTTTAAGTTTAAATCTTACAGGTTTTTTGCACCATTTCTGTAAGTTCTACCAATCTGGTCCAACCAAGTAACAATGAATTATTTCAATATAGTGAATAATTTGAAAGCAAAATATGGTTGAAATTTTAGAAATCAATGTATGTATACTGTTTCATTATATTGATTAATTTTGGGTCATCATGTTGATGCTGACTTTTAGCGACCATACAGGTAGACTTTCCATGTGATGATCTGTTGCCAGCCTGACTCTGTTTTCCAAGTGTATTATCACTGTTTAATTGAGTCTATGTACCTCTATCTCCTTCTTAGCCTTGTAGACTTCTCAAAAGACTTAGTAAAGTCTTTACATAATATATCTGATCATATGCAAGACAGACAGCTCATGATTAATTTGTTTTATAATTCATTTATTCGCTTTCTGGATTTCTCTCTCAACTTGGGCTAAGAATTCTGAAGGCATCTGTAGAGGTCTAGCTAAGGTTTTTCAATCTTGTTAAGGCCATGAAACCTCTTTTTAAAAAAATAAAAATAAAATCCTAGAATACCTGGCCAAGAGTCACAGCTCCAGAGGTAGAAAATTCTTTGCATTTAAAGTAATCATTTCACCTCTCCTGGTAATGCCCAATAGAATCTTAAGATTTACTATAGAGCATCAGTTTTGATTAAAAAGAAAAACAAAAAGCCTCTTTTCTAGCTTAGCTTGCACCAAAGAAATATTTTCTTGCATTAAAAAATTACTTATTTTTCTGAGTTTGAAATTCTTAAATTTCAATTTCTTTGAAATTTGAGCTTCTTTTCTCTTTCTTTTCATGTCGTGGCATGACTAGACATAAAAGCGAGCTGCTTCATTTCCGCACTAGTCTCCCCCTGCTCGTGGGTTCCTGAGGGACCCGAAAGACACCATGTAGGGGCAGGGAAGCGAAAGAGGGGCATCCGGTGAGGTCACGGAGAGACTGCAACTCTCCCAGAGGACCCCTTTGAATTCCCTCTAGCCATGACAGGATGAAGCAGCAGCCAAAACGACTGCCTGAAGCTGGGACGACCGTTGATCTAAACATCTATGAAAATGCAGGAGCAGAGTTGCTGAGCAGTGGAGTAGCTGGGTGAGAAGAATATTTTTGTCTCATGATTACTTGGACCTCCCCCCCCCCACAAAATAATTTTGAACAGGAAAGCTTTGATACCTATTTTACCAAAGGTGGTGAAGAAATAAAGGGGGAAAGGAAAAAAAGTCATTTTAAAATGGCAGAGAAAATTTAAAGGAAAAAGGCAAAAATAGGGGAAAATTGAAAAATGGAAATTCTAATTTGGTAAAGCTGTGATTAGACTGGCATTTGGACCTGTTGGAATCATGAATTTGAATTATTTGTTATAAAAGCACAAAAACTGAAAAAGAAAGAGTTCAGTTAATACAGAACCTAAAATTAGTTTTATGCTGCCACTTGTTGATGGAAGAAAGTGCAAGACAGTGTGGAATAAGGAGATACTGGTGAGATAATACACCAGAGGATTAAAAATATTACTGTGTTATTGAACTGTATTAAAGAAGAACTTTTTGGGACTAAATAAAAGAATTCTTTGATATTTGAGTGAGAGAGGCTTGAAAATACAGAGACAATAAAATTAATTGAGAAGAAATTGGGTATTGAATATTTGGCTGTTGTTGGTTGTTGAATAAAGAGATTAAAGGAAAATTTATAAGATGATGCAGCAGCAGGAAGAAATGAAGATTTGGGAGGAGACGGTGTTGATGATACAAAACATAAAAGAGATGGGGAGATTAGACTGCAAGGATTTAAAAAAAATAAAAAACCAAATGGAGGTGACAGAAGAAAAACTGGACTGCTATATGAGGCTACAACTAAGCAAAATGTCCAGGGGAAGGAGGAGCTGTTTGAAACAAAAAAAGGAAAAAATAGAGCAACCAACCCAGCAAATACAGAATGACATGGAGGAGCTGACATTAAGAAAAATAAAAAATGTGAAAATAATACAGGGAGAGAGTTTGATAATAGAATCAAAAGGGAAAGTGAAGAAACAGGAAACAATACTTGGAAGAGAGTTAGAGGCAAGGGTAGAGCAGGTAAAATTCAACTACAGGAAAAAGATAGAGAAGGAAGGAAAGCTTAAATTAAGCAGTCAAAAGGATGAAACAGAGAGAAATAACAGATCTAAAAATGGAATTTGAAAGCCTAATGGAAAAACAAACAAAGATTTACTCCAAATGAGAGATGATGGATAAAATAAAAAAGAGTTGTATAAAGGCAAGTGTCAGGATTCCACACAACATCAACAACGCAATCAGAACTCCAAAGAAATGAAAGTCCTTAGAATAAGATTTTATTGAATCTGAATCTGAAATTCCTGGGCTTTCTCCACCCAAGTAAAGTGAAAGTTCCACCCCAATAATCATCATATGTCAATTTCTCACCAACCCCTTCAAAGAAAGTTCCAATGTTCACTTCAGGCCCCCCTCTCATGGGTGTCCACAACCCAAGGAAGATTCTTGTGAGAAATATGTTAGAAAGAATGCAGAATAGATAACAGTGTTCGAGTCGGTTCTATCAACCCCCATTCCCCCAACTCATCGGCCTCGCTAAAAATGTGTCAAAGCTAAAAGATCTATTGTAATAATTGCAAAAGCACCAACTAATAAATTTTCAGCACAAAAGTCTCCTTTTAAGCTTGACAGCAAGGCAGTAGTGATATAAACATAGAAAGGAATAGTTAGGAAAGATAGATAGAGGGAGATTAAGGTTTAATGTAAGGAATGGTTATGACTTCATCACCAGAAACATCACTAAAGAGGACATTTTTGTTCACCAGACTGCTATTATGGAGAACAACTTTAGAAAACACTCTCATAATTTAAGAGAGGGTGACACTGTTGAATTTGATATGGTTGGGGGTGTAAAAGAAATAGAAACAGTTAATGTCATAGGTTTTGGTGGTGCTCCAATGCAAGCCAGTAATCATGTAGTAATCTGTAGGCATAGACAATATCGCTGGTGTAGGGATATAGGTGAACAAGGCCCTATTAGGTCTACCCCCCACTGGGCTTGAGGATCTGGTTATTTTTTATGAAATTTTTATCAGGGTTAGGGAGGGGGCTGTCTAGATGGGGGATGGGGGATCCTCCACCTGAGGTTGAGGCCAGACCAAGGGTTGGGCACGCTGGGGAGGTCCTGGGGGTTGAGGTTAGGTTCAAGGAAGGGGGAATTGTTACGGGGTAGAGGTGCAGCCCATCAGCACGGTCAGTGGGAGGGGCAACTATGGCAGGTATAGGGAGCCATATCAGGTTTGGGGAGTATGCCCCCATTGGTTACGTACGGTGGCGTGCTCTGACCCCCAAATTACTTCCCATTCCATGAGTGGTCTGTGTCCACGGTCCCTGGGCCTTTGGCTGATGTTGTGCAATGCCAGGTCCATAAGAAACAAAGCCCCCCTCATTCATGAATTGATTCAGGAGGGGTAGGCGGACCTGGCAGGTATTACCAAGACCTGGGTGGGCCTGGAGGGGGCTGTCCCTCTGGTTGAGTTATGCCCACCTGGGTTTCGAGTTTTTCATCAGCTGAGGGCTCAGGGAAGGGGTGGGGGGTTGCGGTGGTTATTAAGGAGGATCTATGTCCTAGGGAGGTCACTGTTTCTCAGATGACAGGGTGTGAATCCCTTTGTGTGAAATGGGGCTCTGGGGTTCAGGTGGGCCTGTTACTGGCTTTCTGCTATATGACATCAGCCCTGCCTGAGTTCCTGGAGGCTATTGACGGCCTGGTGGTAGAAACCCCCAGACTTATGGTCATGGGGGACTTCAACCTCCCTTCTGCCGGCGCGGCCTTGGGGGTTGCTCAGGAATTCATGGCTTCCATGACAGCCATGGGCCTGAACCAATTAATTTGGGACCCCATTCACACAGGAGGTCACACCTTGGATCTGGTTTTTGTCTCTCAGTGGTGGAATGATCTAGGTTTAGGGGACGTATCTATAGAGCCTCTGTCATGGTCAGATCATTCACTCCTTAGACTCGACTTCCATTCCGCATCCCCTAACCGCAGGGAGGCGGAGCCAATAAAATGGTTCCGCCCCAGGTCCCTAATGGACCCTGAAAAGTTCCTGACGGAGCTTGGGCCATTTCTGGAGGCACACACACACGACCTGTTGGGGACCTGGTGGCCACCTGGGAGAGGGTGGCGTCCGGGGCTCTCGACCGAATCGTGCCCTTGCAGCCTTTGACCCGGTGCCAATCCCAATTGGTTCCCTGGTTTTCCAGGGAGCTAAGGGAGATGAAACGCAGGAAAAGACACCTAGAGAGTGGTTGGAGGGCTAGCCACTCCGAATCCGACCGAACACTTCTGAGATCCTATATTAGGACGTGTCTAGTGGCAATAAGGACAGCAAAGTGTTCTCACTTTTCTGCCCTTATTGCATCCACAGAGAACCGCCCGGCCGCCCTTTTTAGGGTGACCTGCTCCCTTTTAGAGGTTGTAGTGCGGGAGGACCCCTTGCAAGGTTGGGCCGAGGACTTTTCTTGTTTTCTGCAGGATAAAATTGCTCGGATTCGGGATGGGCTGGACTCCGACTGGGCCTCTCTGGGCGAGGGGGTAGGGGCAGTTCTTGGTGGGACTACCTGGACTGAGTTTGACCTTGTGACCCCGGAAGAAGTGGACAGGTTGCTGGGTAGCCTTAATGCCACCACATGTTCGCTAGATCCATGCCCCTCCTAGCTGGTGTTGGCCACTCGGGAGGTGACATGAGGTTGGTTCCAGGGGGTTATTAATGCCTCATTAATATCCAACATTGCTGTCTAATTATCGGCCGGTCTCCAACCTCCGCTTTTTGGCAAAAGTTGTTGAGACTGTGGTGGCATGCTAGCTTCCTCAGCACCTGGATGAAGCGATATATCTTGATCCCCTCCAATCGGGTTTCAGGCCTGGGTACAGCACAGAGACGGCTTTGGTCCCGATGGTGGATGATCTCTGGAAGGCACAGGACAGGGGTTATTCCTCTTTCCTGGTCTTATTAGATCTCTCAGCGGCTTTCGATACTATCAACCACAGTATCTTGTTGCAGTGATTGGGGGGATTAGGAGTGGGAGGCACCATATTATGGTGGTTCTCCTCCTTCCTCTCCGACCGCTTGCAATTTGTGTTGGCAGGGGGGCAGAGGTCGGCCTCGAGGCCCTTAATATATGGGGTGCCTCAGGAGTCAGTGCTCTCGCCCCTGCTGATCAACATTTATGTAAAGCCGCTGGGTGAGATCATCCGTGGCTTTGGGGTGGATTTCCATCAGTACACTGATGATACTTAGCTGTACATTTCCACCCCAGGCCACCCCAATGAAGCCATCGAAGTGATGAACTGGTGCCTGGAGGCTGTGCAGAGTTGGATGGGTCAAAATAGGCTCCAGCTCAACCCAGCCAAGACTGAGTGGCTGTGGTTTCCTGTGCCCAGGTACAGCCAGCTTGTTCCATTGCTGGCCGTGGGGGGAGAGTTTTTAACCCGCACGGAAGGGGCTCGAATCTGGGTGTCCTCCTGGATGTACAGCTGTTGTTGGAAGATCAGATCGCGGCCGTCTCCAGGGGGGCATTTTATCAGGTCCAAAGGATCTCCCAGTTGCGGCCCTTTCTGGATCGGGGCGCTCTTTGCACAGTCACTTCCACCCTTGTTACCTCTCACCTAGACTATGCCAATGCTCTTTACATGGGGCTCCCCTTGAAGAGCATCCAGAGGCTGCAGTTGATGCAAAATGCAGCCGCACGAGTGATCCTGGGGGCTCCTCGGAGCTCCCATATTACACCTCTTCTCTGCGAGCTGCGTTGGCTCCCTGTGGCCTTCCGTGTGTGATTCAAGGTGTTGGTACTCACCTTTAAAGTGCTCCATGGCTTGGGACCCGAGTAATTACAGGATGCCTGTTGCCACCGTCAGCCTCCCGCCGACGTGTGCGTTCCCACAGGGCTAACCTCCTTGGGGTTCCACTGTCAGGATGGTGTCACCTGGCAGTCCCAAGGGTTCGGGCCTTCTCTGTGGGGGCACCCTCCTTCTGGAACAAACTGCCCCAGGAGATCCGGATCATCACGGACCTATGGACCTTCCGGCCTTTCTGTTCCAACAAGCCGGTCTGGCCTAGTACCATCGGTTGGGGATTTTAAATTGGTTTTTAATTTTTAGTATG